>KK114638.1:575303-589917 GCA_000611955.2 Stegodyphus mimosarum
GAGGTGCTATGTATTTTAAACGGAATTTTGCAGCTTTCACCTCAGAGATAAAAACATAAAAAAGGTGGGACACCTGGCATCCCACTGCCCATCAAAGGGTTAAGTAGATGAATTGGGAGCTGTTAGGTATGAATACTTATAAGTTAACAAATTTTATCAATAGGTTACAACTTTGTTCGTCCTTATATGGGATGCCTAACTTCAGCATAGCACTGGCAGTCACCATCTAGGTCCCTGACTTATCGAATATATGTGACAGCGATTGATTGCATGAGAAGACACATATGCGCTTGTCAATGTTAAAATCATCAATTTATGCTCCCTTGTAGTTTGGAATTAATCTGGCAAAATATATTTTGTATTCATCTTAATTTTTTGTATTTACTTTAATATAGATTTTGCCTCAAGGTTTTGACACTAAGTGGCATCCTGTTAACAGAAAAGTACCGGAAAATAAAACAAATTTGAATAGATGAATGAGAAGCTACAACAAAACTATTATTCATACACAGATACTAAAGAAATGGGTATCATTTTAAACTTGGGTGTTAAGCTCATATTGTTTAAACCATGTTTGCAGGCGTCTTTTTACTACCTTTGATAAAGAAATGACTGTAATTAAAATATACAGGCATTTTTACATCTTTACAATAATGGAGAGGGGTGCAAGTTTCCAAAAATTGAGTCCAAAACAAAGTCACACACTACTGTACTATCCCTGGTAGTGCTCTGCAGAGGATTCTTTTGATTTACCCAATGCTCAAATCCTACTTCTTTTTAAATTTCAATATGCTTGCCAGTGAATTATAATAGTTTTATCTGAAAGCACAGCAACATCCAAATATTACAAGAAATAATGTCAACTTTGAAAAAAAAAAAAAAAAAAAGGTGTTTAGAAACATAAGGTTAGATTATCGAATTATGGGAAAGCACACTAAGAGTATCAATCTTCAGAAATTAATTCCTAAGAGAAACTGACTTGTATTCACATAACACATGGGAAAACTCACTCAAAAACATAAGAAAGCAGTTTTAATGATATACATCAGTTTTCTCAGACACAATTAAGCCAGCATTTTGAGCTTTAATTGAAAAATTATAAATTATTCAAAAAATTCCTGATTTTTAAAGATCCTTGCAAGGAAGCCCTACTGATATAGATAAGCTTTATGACACGCTTTCAATTATTCAAAAAAACTATTCCAAGACATTTAAAACATAACTGAGAAAAGCAAGCAATTAAATGAAAAATTATAGAATATCAAGCCATATCAACTATTAACAACCTCTGCGTGAAATTTTTAAAATTATTAATAGAAATCAAAATGTCAAAACCCTGGAGGATATTCAAACCTTTGTTCAAAAAAGAAAAAAAAAAAGAGAAGGGGGGTGAAATGAAGGTCTACTTTTGATCACGATCTGGGACAGATGGAATTGGTCTAACCCACATGGACAACTTGAAAAAAAAAGTGGAAGAACATTTTTCACTGTTACCAAGTTTTATTAAAGTACAAATATACCAGCATTCATTTAGTACAAATATACCAGTAGATGACGTTCAGTGCTCCAAGGAAAATTACCCTCATCGAGAATGCCAGAACATCATGTGCAAGTTAATCTTCATGAACAGTCACCAACTTGCACAGAGGTGCTAGCATCTTTAAAACATTTTATGGACTCATCCAGGTGGAGGGACTAGAAAATTCCTTACTTTTATATCATAAAAGAATTAGAATAATAATCATGAATTTATAGAGAGCTAACAACAATGGGTTTAAGACACTGAGTTTAATATAGTTACCATTAGTTCATTTGTCAACTTTTTTAAAGTGCTATTAAATATTTTTCTTCCTATGAGTTTATCATTTTTTGCTGCATCAACTATACAATTATGATTAATGTTTCTTTTTTAAAAAAAAATATCAGGTAACAAAGCAGCATCACAAGCCCTGGTGGCTAGGGAAAATTTTTTAATTCTCGATAGCCTTATCCATCCCTAATCAAGATAATTATGATGCAATATTACTGAATAAATACAAATTTGAAACATAGTAGAAATCTTTAATTTTAAGCAATGTGCTATACAGCATAGTTTTACTTTTTTATTATCCCCTGCTCCATTTTATCAAGCCTCTCTATTTCTTGTTATGCTGAAAGAGATTTGAAATGGAGATAAAAGCATTAGTTACCATCTTAGGCACCATAAATGATTTTATCCGATTATCTACTTGACATAATTTGGTTTGCTTTATGGCTACAAAAAAGATGTTCAATAATCATTACATTGATTATTTTGTTGGGGAAATTCTAATACGCAGTGAAAATAAAATGCTTATAAAAATCATCATATACCATTTAAAAAATAAACATATTAAATTTGAAGTTTAAAGCTTCTGACATCACTTACTACTGTCTAAGATCAACAATATCATCAGCATTATAGTGAAAAAGCAAACATCTTCTAATTGCATTCAGATTAGCCTGGAAAGAAAAAAAAATGAGACTTCAATTTTCCAAGAATATTTATTTTATAAAGCACATTTCTCTGCCTGTGCAAACACAGTGCAACTATAAAGTTTTATGAATGATACGTTCAATTTAGTCAGAGCAAACTTGCCAGATGATAGCTTGTCATAATAAATACAAATATATCATTACCTCTTTATAGAAGATTTTAAATGGAATTTTTATTTGCTAACCTGTATCTGATATTTTACATTTAAAGGATTAAAAAATTAATTTTACACAGTAATAAAAATTTATACAGTAATTTTATATATTAATTTTCATAATTTTAATAATAAGGATTTAATTAATATGGCAAACAGTAATTTTAATCTTTTTTTAACGAATCACTACTGCAGTTGTTTTGCTCATTACATAAATGCAAACTGATAACTAACTGTTTGCATGAGCGAAAAAGTCATCCTGGCTACGAAGACCTTACTTTTAAAAAGTTCACGAACCGACCATATTTTATTTATTTAATTGTTGGCAGAGTATAATTTCCAAGAAAATTTTGCTTGAAGACAAAACATACTCCATACCTTCAAAAAAGCAGTGAATGTCTACTGAAAATTGCATCATGTTAGGCATAAGAAAGCTTATAATGGATTCTGGTACTTTCTGATTATCTGCCTTCCCCCCCAACAAAAGTCGCTAACTTGGAAATTTTGGAGAGAAACATTTGTTTGGTCATCTTTGCATCTATTTCAACAATGTATCCAGTGTCACCTTTTGTTTTACATTTTTCTTTTTCCACATAAGACAAACTATTTTTTTTTTTTTTTCACCGCTGTTCTTCCCATGCACAGTGATCAGTTTTTGCTTCCAAAAAGAAAAATTCAGAGAATAAGCTTACCATCATGCATAATCTCTGCACCAAAATCCTAAAATAAGAAGGAAAAAAGAGCAAGCAAGTCACATGAACCTCTAAACCCGCATACAACCAAATCCGAGATTTCACCAATGATGATGTAGTCAGTAAATGAAACTGACCTTTGGAAAGATTCTCACTGAGGTCAAAATGGAATATTTGCCAAAGAGAGCTGAAGCTAATGATTAGGGTAACCATAGCAACACCGCATTAGGATTCAAATAATGCGATGCCTTAAGCCATGAACACCATCTGAAATACTGGAGAGTTAAAAAAGACTTCTGTAAGGGGTCTATAGGCTTTTTTTCAAAGCAGAAAGAAAATACACTCGGTCTTACATACACTTGTCTTAAAGAAAATATTACTATTCACTTGTGCAATGCTAAGTGCTGTAATGAATTAATATTTTCTGTTGATTTAGTAAATTTCAGTAAAGACGCTGATTCACGTTTCGGTAATCTATAATTATTAATAATCAAAGCCACCTTTTTCACCTGTCTGTTTGACATCACTCGGTCTTACATACACTTGTCTTAAAAAGAAAATATTACTATTCACTTGTGCAATGCTAAGTGCTGTAATGAATTAATATTTTCTGTTGATTTAGTAAATTTCAGTAAAGACGCTGATTCACGTTTCGGTAATCTATAATTATTAATAATCAAAACCACCTTTTTCACCTGTCTGTTTGGGCAATCTTTGAAATTGTCACACCTTTTCATATAAGCAAATAACTTTAGAGAATGTACACATGAGATAGAGGAAAATAAATAAAAATTCTACCTCTATTTCTGATGAAAAATTTTAATTCCATCATTTTAAAATTGCACTATTATTATCATTTGTTTGTAAAACCACCTAGTATGGAGTACAGGTCCACCTTGATCTGCCCATTTGCTCTATACTGATAGCACAGAACTATTTTTTAAATGCAAAATTAAACATTTGTGATTCTACAATGGTTTTAATTAAAAAAAAAAAACTCTTATCACAACTAGAAACACTTAACAGAAACTGGGAGAAAAGCTTACATCAGTATTATATTATTTGGAATTTTGTTCTGAAGAACTGTTATTTTAGGATAAACTGCAAAATGTCAACAGGACTGTCCTCCCACATTTTTGTTTTGTTTTTTTAGCAATAATAGCAGAAATAAAATTTTGAAACACTTCTCTCTTCCTGGAGAATTCTTCCTTATTAACCATGTGATGGTTCTCCATGAGACAGCTCCCATTCCAGTTACACATTGCAGTGGGCACAAACAAATGCAATTTGCATTACAAACTTATGAATGGTAGATATCATGCTTATTTGGGAAGAAAGAACTGCTTAATCTCGCAACCCCTGAAGGCTTAATTTCATCGATATTCGTGATTTTCAAAATTTGAGAAATAAAAACAGTACAAAAGTGCATAGCTATTGAAATTCCAAGGTGATTTCTTTTGATACTTGACCTACAGAAAAATCTACTTTTTCTTAAACTAATTCTATATGGCAATTCAGAATCTTGTTCTTCGTCTGCCTAAATGGCCCAAAGGGCTACCTCTATCGAATATTATTTCACACGAAAATGTGTCGTCCACTGTAGCCATTGCATCTGACATCACACGAATTAAAGAAATGAAGATGAAAGTTTTATATATGATAAAGAGCATTAATGAGAAAAATACTTAAAAAAAAAAAATGGAAGCAAATTATCTGAATGAAAATATGTGCCTGTAGATTATAATACATTGTTAATTTAATTTCTGATTTTGGCATTTCAGCTCATTAGCAAGTATGTCTTACTATTTTAACTCAAATAGGAATATTAAAATTCAACTCTTCAAAATAAGAAGTGTTGCCAAGCCAAGTGCTATTATATTCTCCTCAAGGTTATCAAAATAAATAACATGCATTCCAAAAGGAATGATTACTGTACGAATAAGCAAGGCACTTCAGTTTTAGCCAGTCAGAGTGAAATTCTCTCTAAATATTGGCAAAAATCACATTTTAATCAAAACCGAGTTCTCTAGCCCATCAAAGAAGAATCAAAATGCCTGCATTGCTTGTTTATCTTCTTGTCACATGAATCATGATTGCCCACTTGATTTAAAGGCTTGCCAAAAGGCATTAATGGATTGAGGTTCATGTTTTATTTGCTTCGGCAGTACATAACCTAAAATTGAAATGATACAGAGAAGATTAGTATGGTTCCTGCGCAAGGATGCCACACAAAATCATGAAGCATTCCACTTTAAATGTATTTGAAGGATCAATTTGCGCTGTTTGAATGTATTACTTCTTTCCTCTTCAATTCCATGCAGACTCCTTTCGAATTAGATGCTATACACAGAAGCACTCCCATAAGGAAAAGAAACTACCATTTTTTTAAATGAGTGCTCCAATAAAAAGGCAGAAAACAGTCATTCTGCATTAAAAACATTTTGATTTTTTATTTCAAGAGAAAAACAAAGTCTCCTCCCTTCCAATATAACTAACATTGTCTTTGTGCCATCTATATATATTTATAATAAGAAATTAGCTGACCAAATATCCATTGATATGCAAGACACATCAACTTATGCATCATAATGCCTATAAATGGCAGTGTTGTAAACCATGCATTAGCTTAAAATTTTTAAGATCCATCAGTGGGCCCACAGTAAAACTGTTGAAAACAGGTAGATCAACTCCAGTTCAATCCTGGCAAATGAGCTGTCTGTATGGGAATTTTCGTGGTTTTCCCGTATACGTAAAATACACACGAACCAATTCCCCTTAAAAGGACCCCACAAAAAAATGTATATATTTATAGCTTATAATGTATCAAAAGACCACCAGGATCTCTTGTAGCGAAGCTGGTAATAATAGCAAAATTTTACTTGTTTTATAAATGAAAATAATATAAAATAAATATAACATAATGCTTCACATATAATGGACTTTTGGAAAGTATAAAAGGGAAAACTTGGTAGCGAAATTATGATGAAATTGTTCCAGGTATCCAGAACTTTTACATTTTAAATTTTTTGGGCACAGATCTTCAGTTATTGCCTCAACTTCTTCACAATTACATAAATCTCCTATTTCAGAGTTAGGATGAATCTTTTCACATTGCTTTGCACATGTTTGTTTTTTACACACTCTCATGCATAGCATTGACAGGGTTCGTACACATTTCTGCACGTGAAAATTAAGTACTATTAAGGACTTTTAAAGACCATTAAAGAAAAAAATTAAGGACCTATCAGCAAATCGGAACTGCATAAATTCAGTCAAAGTCTATGCCTGAACTTCACTTTCGTTATACCAACCTAATAAAAAATAGATCCGTAAGTAGGATGCACTATTGTTAAGTCTAATTATAAAATAATCAAGAATAAAATCATTTTTGTAAAATTTGTCAAATAAGTATTAAACATTCTACACCTATAGTATTTGGACATATTTTCAAGAAGATTAGTGACATTTTATTTCCATTTTACTAGTGGTTAGCGTTATCCTGATTTTTTTCTTTTATGTCTCATTTCGTTAAGTACTTGCTCGGTCTAGAGATTTTGTAAATAGCAGGTCGATTTTATACCAAACGGCATAGGTTAAAACGAGAAGTAAAATCCATAACAGAAGACTGGCTGTTGTCACTGCTGTTGCTAGCCTAGAGAGCGACTTGCCAATCAGAACCGACCTGAATGATATTCAGCAAATCTTTATTAATAATATGATAAAGTATGTCATTATTTTTTAATTCCACAGAATTGTGAAGATATACACTCTTAGACAAAAAAAAAAGATGCACAAAGTTTATCCCAATATCTTAAGTTATCCGAATGAGACGAAAATCGGTAGACGTGAAGTACATGTACAGAAAAACAAATGATTACAGCTTGAGAAAAAATGGATGATTTATTGAAGTGATAAAGGTTCACAAAGTGAAAAAGTCAGTAATGTGTTAGTCCACCTCTGGCCCTTATGCAAGCAGTTATTCGGCTTGGCATCAATCGATAGAGGTTGCAGATGTCCTCCTGAGGAATACCGTGCGAAATTCTGTCCAACTGGCACGTTAGATCGTCGACATCCCAAGCTGGTTAGGAGGTCCTGCCCATAATGCTCCAACCGTGCTCAATAGGAGAGAGATCCGGCGACCTTGCTGGCCAAGGTAATGTTCGGCAAGCAGTAGAAATGTGCATGTGGCGGTGTGCATTATCTTGCTGAAATGTAAGCCCATAGTATCCTGACATGAAGGGTAACACAATGGGCCTTAGAACTTCATCGACATACCGCTGTGCTGTAAGGTTGCAACGGATGACAACCAAAGGGGTCCGTTCTAATATGAAATGAAACGGTACCCCAGACTATCACTCCTGATTGTCGGCCTGTCTGCCGGCAGACAGTCAGGTTGGTATCACCCCGCTGTCCGGGACGTCTCCAGACTCGCCTTCACTGGTCATCGAGGCTCAGTTCAAAGCGAGATTCATCACTGAAGACTATTCTACTTCAGTCAGTGACATTGCAGTGCAAATGAGCCCGACACAACTGCAAACGGGCTTGACATTGTACAGAGGTCAACGGTAGTCGGCTCAAGGGGCGCCGTGACCTCAGCCCCTTTTCTGTGAGACGTCTATGAAGGGTCCTTACAGTCACTGAAGGTCTTCATTATTCCAAAGTGAACAAATGCAGGGCTGCTATGTAGTTCTTTAAGGACGTCCAAGATCCGGGATCTTGGGAGTAGCAGCTGCCGTCGGAATGTCTTTCCATCATCTGATTCGAATTTCTGGTACAAAACACCGTTTCGAATATGGAGCGAGTCCCAGAGAGCCCAATATTATCATTAATAATAATAATTTACCATAATTTTGTCATGGGACTATAGCTCAAATGTCCTGCCAGGTAGGTTTTCTATTTGAGGTCTCCATTAACTCAATTATGGGTTTAATGTCACGGTCTTCCAGCTGGTCTTTCCTGATTTCCTTGTCACTCCATGGGTCTGGATCATCCGATGTTGTAATTTGTCATGCGACTGAATTAACCAGTTGGTATTTAGCTTCGACCCTGGAACAATATCGGCAGTTTCTGGGTGGTCTTCTAGACAAGGCGTCAGCGTTTCCATGCGATGACAGATAGTTATGTCATATTCCTGGAGTCTCTGTATCCACCTGGCTAACTGACTCTCAGGATTCTTGAAATGATGCCAGGCCAAAAAAAAAGCCAGGCCAATGATGGATGCCCCATGTAGAGCAGGAATTTTCTGCCGTATAGATAATGATGGAAATGTTCTACGGCTTTGACTATGGCGAGCAACTCTTTCCTGGTGACACAGTAATTTCTCTCTGGTTTAGACAGGCACTTGCTCCAGTAAGCCACTACACGTTCTTGGCTCTCTATTTCTTGGGACAAAACAGCGTCAACACTTTCATTACTCGCGTCCGTGTCGAGAATAAATGGTCTGTCGAGCAGAGGGTAAGTGAGTATTGGAGCAGATGTTAAAGCTTCCTTCAGGTTCTTAAATGCATCCTCACATTCTTTTGTCCACATGAACTTTTGCTTGCTCTCTGTCAGCTTGAGAAGGGGTCTTGCGATGGAAGAAAAAACCTTCACGAATCTCCTATAGCAGGTGCAAAGCCCTAGAAAGCTTCTCAGCTAGTGGACATTTTCGGGATGTCTGCAGTCTTTAAATGCTGACACTTTTTCAGGATCCGCGTGCACACCTTCAGCAAATGACATGTCAGAGGTAAGTCACTTCCTGTCTGAATAATTTGCATTTAGCGGGACTCAACTTCAAATTAGCTTCTTTCAGTTTCTGAAGCACTTTTCTAAGATTTTGCAAATGTTCTTCGAAACTCTTCCCGACGATGATGATGTCATCCAGGTATATTAGACAGGCTTCGTATGAAAGACCTTTTAAAACAGTCTCCATTAGGCGTTCGAATGTAGCTGGCGCATTACATAGTCCAAACGGCATCACCTTGAACTGCCAAAGTCCTTGTTCTGTAGTAAATGCCGTCTTTTCTCGGTCATCAGCATGTATTTCTACCTGCCAATATCTCCTTTTTAAATCAAGTGTCAAGAACCACTTGCTTCCAGAAAGAGTATTCAGAATGTCATCAATTCTAGGAAGAGGGTAACTGTCTTTCTTTGTAACCTCGTTCAATCGGCGACAGTCAACGCAAAATCTGGTTGACGCGTCTTTCTTCTTGACCAGGACAATGGAAGATGCCCAGGGACTTGCTGAAGGTTCGATGACATTGGTTTCTTGCATGTCCTTTAGAAGTGTTCGCACCTCTTCCTGTTTCGTAATCAGCAGACGTCTTGGATGTTGCTTGATTGGTGGATGATCACCAGTATCAATTCTATGTTGAGTCAAACTGGTTCGACCCACGTCAGAAGACGAGCAGGAGGAAACATCTTGAAGATCTTTAATGACATGCTTGGCAGCATTCTTTTATTCATCGTTTAATTGCGCATTCTGCAATAACTCTGATGTAATGTTGTCTGAAGACATGGTGTTTGAGATGTTACTTTTTCTTTCAACGCTGGTTACTGGAGCACATTCTGCAACCACTTCACTTTTCTTAATAACTCTCACCTTGTCAGTTACATTGGCAAATCTTACCGGGATAACTGTCCCTGATAGGTAGTCAATAGCTGAGGTTATTAGTACTCCTTTAGGGCTATTACAATTCTTAGGATATTCCATGACGCCATAGCAGAAATTTCTATTTTCGGCTAGGGATCCAGGAAGTAAAATTTCTGTTCTTGCCGGTATTGTGATATCGTCCTGATCTATGATTTCGTAGATAGATTTCACTCCTTCATCATTAATCCCGAATAAAGTTATGTCCTCAGAGGCAGAATGGAGTTCGTTATTTTTAAAGTCCAGAAAAAAATTGTATTTCCTTAGAAAGTCCAATACGAGTATGCAAGGGTCTGTAATTTCTGCTACATATGTCGTGTGATGGTAGGCGGCACTCCCAAATGTGATGTTAACATTTAATTTCCTCTCTATATCAATCTTCTCACTGGACACAGTCTGGAGGGTAACGCAGGGCGGTGTCCAGATAAGTTTACCTTCGAGTTGTTGAGCCAAATCTTTTTTAATGATGGTAACATTGGCTCCCGTGTCAATCATCATGTTACAAGGAACTCCATTGATGTATCCCATGATGAAATATCCGTTACTTCCGCTACTCACTGCAGAAATCTGAAGCGCTTTACATTGGGACTTTTCATTATCTGGCAATCTCTGCCTCACGAGATGGACACGAATTAGTTTCCCTCCTTCTTGATAGGCGCGGTCTTAACATCCGTGGCCTGGGGTGTTCTGCAGTTTCTTCAAATGTGCCCTTCAGCACCGCAGTTCCAGCACTTTACAGTTGGTTTCTTGTCACCAATATTCCATATGTCAAAGCATTTACTTTTCTGTTTAAATCGTCTAGGTGAGCAGTCATTTGATCCACTGGTTCTTGTAGGTGAGCAGCTCTGATTGGGTGACGGTCTCTACGAGTGGCTTGCTGTGCTGCCTCGAATTTCATGGCGTACACTAGAGCGCTTTTCAAGTCCTTGACATCAGCCATTCGCAGTGCTTTCTGTATTTTAGGATCCTGGATGCCATCGACGAAGTATTGCAGGGACAGGATTTCCCTTGTTTCTGTCGAGCACTCCAAAAAGGTGAGGTGGCACAGTCTTTCAACATCCGTGGCGATCTCCTGGAGTGTTTCCATAGGCTTCTGTTGACGGGAATTTAACTGAAGCCTGCTGTAATCTTTTAAACACTTCTCTCCAAAATGCAGGACAGAGCTTCGAAGTCTAGTCTCTGGTTTTCGGGAAGAGTCTGCAGGATATCCGCTGCATTTGCTCTCAGAGAAACGGCGAGATGACAGGCCTTAGCTTGGGAATCCCATGCATTCCCACCTGCCACTATAGAAAATTGTGCCTTATATACTTGCCAGAAGGTCTTCCCATTATATGTCGATAGCTTCAGAGAGGGGCAGGCGAGCAGGCATGTGTAAAAATTGAAAACCATCCGAATTGTTTCCTGCTGTCGCTATGCACTTCTTTAACGCGTCAACTTCTTTTGTGACGGCAGCAGAAACCCTTTCATCAATTTGTTGTTCCATGGCAGTAATGCTCTCTTCTATTTGTTCACAGAAGACACCCTGTAATCGATTTATTGCTCCATGCCAGAAACTCTCTCTTCTATTTGTTCCTTGACAAAAGAAACATTCTTTTCAATTTGTTCAACTTTATTTTTAACGACGTCTATTCTGCCTTCCATACACTCAAATTTGTTTTCTATTATACAGGCAATCTCATCTTTAACAGCTTTCATTTCATCTTTAACAGATTCTTCCATCTTTTCCTGAATGGCTCTCATCTCTTCTTTAATGGATTCTTTACCTACTTTTATCTTCTCTTTAACAGATTCTTGGCCAGCTTTAATATCTTCTTTAAAATCAGCAAAGGCTGCCATAAACTGCCTTAATTGTTCTTTCATTGCTCTAGTTAAAGGCATTCAATCCCACTTCTGACACTAAAAATTGTTGCGTGCGTACGGGTTCATTATGGATTGAATGCACAAGTCGTTAAAAAGTTAACAATCATTTTCTTTCCACAAGAAATAAATCAAAATGCTGAAATATTTCTTCAGAGATATTCGCACAATATCACAATATCTTAAACGTTTAGCAAAACTGAATTCAAAACAGATAAACTAATTCTATCTCACAGTGAAATTAAGTATTAAGTAAACAAACAGTAGTTCGCTTTACACAGCTACAACTACAACTAAGATGAGGTGTCTCAATTCGGCTTTTATAAGCTTTTTAATTATCACTAGAACAATCTTGATTTTTCTGGATGGCACCAGTAATTACGAGATATTTATTTATTAAATATTAAATGCACACGCTCTTTGATTTTTATTTTTTTGCGAAGTAGCTTTTTCTTCCAAAATCGTCTGCGTTGCACGAGAAAATAAAGCAGTTTCAATTACAATTCTCAATAAATAGCCAAGTAAATATGAAATCCGTAACAATAATTATTATTATTATATCACATGCCCAGTGACTCAGTACTAATAAAAATCCTTTCAATTAACCTTTTTTTTTTTTCTTTTTTCATTTCTCCCTTTTAACTACAACAATATTTAGGTTTGCTTAAATTGTAAATACATTTTTAATTTGAACTATTCCTAAAATATTTTTGCATGCAAAGTTGACCTTCCAGTTTGCCAACTGCACGATGCATTAACGACATAACATCCGTGTTTATCAAGATTTATCATACAATATTTATCTGTAAATAATAGCAATAATAAAAAGGTTCAGGGTATTATATAGCCAGATGATAGATGAAATATAAAGTGATTACCTTATTTACATTGATAGATGGAAACATATTCTGAAACATTGTGGTCATCAGCTTAAAGTGCATTCCTTCACCACTGAAATTGTTGAGCACTAATAATGGATGATGTGCAAACAGCTTTTCATACATTATAGATTTCTTTTGTGAAGAGATAACATCTCTAACAAGAGAATATGCTTTTATCTGAAATGTAAGTGTAGGTCCATGAGGTAATTTGCCAATGCGGAGAAACATTGCTTTCTTGGATTTTGAGAACATAACAAGATGAGTTACATTCAAAGGACCAGCCATGTGAATAAAATCCTTCAATACATTTTGTTTTTGAACCTGTAATTGAATAATATAGCAAATTACACACTGAAAATAAATGTCTTTCAGAAATTATTAATAAAATCCAAACAAATACTTTCAAACTTGCAACTTTACATCCAGCCAAGATATTTCGGAAATATTAAGAATACCCTTTAAAACTTGCTTTACATGCATATTCTATATGCAAACATTTGCATAATAGCAGGTTTATATGCCCAATGACATAATTAGCATGAATAGTTACAATCAATGAAATCCTAATTAGTCTCCTTAATTAGCATCATTTTATAATTAGCCTTTTATCTGAACAGTATACTACTATTCACAAATTGATTTCTTTTGCTACAAATCAGCTTATCAGTAAGCAGGCAGATTTAATATTTTGTTTAGTATGTATATCACATACAATTTAAACATTGGTATACACTGGTGTGCAAAAATTAAGGACGAAGTCGAAAAATTAGCATATCAGCTGAAAGACCAATCAGGAGATTAAGTAAAGTGATGTACGGTAGCACATGCGCAGATATGCAGGTAGACGTAATGGGGGAGTGTCCGAGTAGTATAAAGCATGTTGTCGGTGTAAGTTCAGTATTTCTGGCAAAGAGATTGCATGCCGTATAGCAGTTAAAATCACACCGAGTTGCTGCCTCAGCGAGAAATGGCGAATAATCAATCTGTTAGACGACATCTGGATGCTTTTACCCGAGGTCGAATCATTGGGAAGTTGGAGGAAGGCCGCAGTGTGACAAGTGTGGCTGCAGAGTTCGGAATTGCTCACAGCATCGTTTGACGACTTTGGAGACAATTTCAAACTACAGGAACAGCTATCCGGAGGTTTAGTAGTGGTAGTCGACGAGGAACCACAAACGCAAATGACCGGTATATTGCCTTACAGGCCACAAGAAACAGGCGGCAGACAGCGGGAGAAATCGCTAGACACACGACACAGGCGACTAGACGACCGATATTGCGTTTTACCGTGGCCAGAAGACTGTACGGTGGTGGTCTGTTTGCACGACGCCCTGTACGGTGTGTACCTCTAACGCCTGGCCATCAGAGAAGGCGTTCTCTGTGGTGCCGGAATTGGAGAGACAATGAATGGGGACGGGTACTATTTACAGATGAGAGCAGATTTAGTTTGGGTTGCGATTCTAGACACATACACATCTGGACAGAGTGGGGAACACGTAATAACCCCTTCAACATCATCAAAAGGGACTGTTTTGGAGGTCGCAGAGTTCTCGTTCGAGCAATAATGCTTGGTAGCAAGTAGCCGGACCGACCTTCCAAGGATCTCCCAAGGAAGTTCGTCACCTGGGACTGCTATTGTAACGAGGTTCTTCTTCCTTACATGCGTCTTTTCACAGGGGCTATGGGTCCTCAATTCCTCTTCATGGACGACAACGCTCCACCTCATCGCACAGTTACTGTCGAAGAGCTGTTGGAGAGTGAAGATATTGAACACCTGGATTGGTCGGCAAGGTCTCTGGATCTAAATCCCGTCAAGCATGTACGGAACTTACTAGGGAGACCCGTGGCAGCACGTAACTTATCGCTAGTAACGATTCCGAAACTGCG
>KK114638.1:606724-626345 GCA_000611955.2 Stegodyphus mimosarum
TAAATTCTGTTACCTTTTAGATCATAAATGCTTCAATATGTCATAAATCACGATTCATATTATTTTTAATTTTATAATTTCTACATGCTGTCTTACAAGCTTTAAACTAATGATCTAATATCCGGAATTGCCAAAGTCCCGACCTGTCCAGATCTCTGACTTTGCATATATATACACACACACACATATAAATATCTTATATGTATATTTACATGGGCCTGCTTCTTTCTAAAAGCAATTAAAAAAATATAAATATTCCTCAAACAGTAAAATTTTCTCTCTTACTTTATGCATATGTAGATTTTACAGATGCAGTTTTATGGTATTAAAATGTAGGATGTAGAGTTCTTTCATGCTGTTTATGATATGTATGTAAAATTTATAAAATTGACATTTTTTTAGGACTTTATGTATGTTTTATGTATTTCATTGGTACTTCAGCTGTGCTTGATTATATTTAATAATTAAGTTCATAATAATATACATCAAAGACAGTTTGCTTATTCTGGTACAGTAATAATGAGAATAAAAGATATTTTTTTACCTTTTATATTAGAAACATTTAGGAATTATTGTTAAACCATTGTCCATAATGATTATTTATGTTATATATAAATATAACATATTTTATTGCACAAAAATAGAGATTTCTGTTACTTTGAAATATGTTTAACTTTTATTACTTCAACTCAAGCAGAATTTTTTCTGTAATCATTTATTAAATTGTACTCCAAAATACTTTAAATTACAATTATATATAACCCAGTATTATATAATATTTTATAGAAAAAGTGATAATTTGACCATTGTTCTTATAGAATAAAAATTGAAATTTAACTGAAAATTTAATACAGAAAAAAATTTTGTGTAATTTAAACTTGGAACCTTAATTATATATTTTTAAAACTTTTATGACTAAATGTTATACATTTTTCATTCTAGGTGCTATTTTTTTAAAGTATCTTTAGAAAGAACTGCCATTTAGGAAAATAAAAGGTTCCTTTTCATCTCAAATTTGAGTTGTGATATATTTGTAATAAACTCTTTTTGTTTTTATCTCTTAAATGTATGAACACATTTCAGTTAAAACAAGATAAATTATTAAAATATTTTCAGAATGAACCAGAATTAATTTTAATAGCTGATTTTAATATTCAGAGTTCAAATTCTTGCCTGAACTGATCTAGCTTGACTATAAAGATATCTGAAAAATTAAATATAGATATGTTACTTACAAAATATAAATCTGTGGTGTTGTTTGTTTCACCATATCTATATAAGTATAGTATGTTCTGAAAATTATCTGTTGCTGTTTTACTTAATAAAAAGATACATTATATTTCACTTACAATTAGGTGTGCATGAGAATCTAATGAAGTAATTTAACAAAAGTATAATTTTTATGCATAGTTTTTTTGCTTAAAGTTTAAAAAAAAAGGTTTTGTAAAAGTATATATTTGATGAAATAATGGTTAATAATTTTGTAATGTTGCTAAAAAGAATAAATATGCTTTAAATTAAGAAACTTTTGATAATAATAAGTGTCTTTTTAAGTCCTTCACAAGGAAAATTTATATAGGTTATTATCGATTATATTAGATTGATCTTGCAATTTAGGTGTTCATATTTTAGCTTCTTTTATTATTTTACAAATTATGAGTGCTACATAAAAGTGCTCTAAAAAGGATTATGATGAGTTGTATTAGATATTATTTGCATAACTGCCAGCTCACCCAGTTTTACTAGGAGACTGTAGTCTTTTGAGACATTTCCTGGTCTCCAGATAAATTACTAAATCATCGGTTTTTAAATTTTAACCATCATGAAAAAATCTAGAATATGTTTCCCAGAATTAAATGAAACTTAAATTATCAGATTTTATTTAGTGATTTTAGCATAATTTTCTCATTAAATTTGATTCGATCAGAATTTTCTTAATGTACTGCAGACATTTGTAGAACTTTTTATGAAGATTCATCTAGTGTTTAATCAGTTTATATTTATTTTTTTTCACATCAGTAAATATTACAGAACTTAGTTTAGTCATACAATAGTATGGCTAAAATGTATTAATTATTAATTGTTTTATCATATTTTAAAAGTGCTTTGAATAAATAAAAGTGCTTCTTCTCCACACAGGATTCTGTGATCACACAGGATTTTCTCACCGTAAAAGTGTAAGAAAATTGCAATATAATATTGGCCAAAGAATAACAAATTTAAAATATCTAATCAGATATTAATATATTTTACATCAGAATCATACAAGTATTATAAATGATTCAGAAGTCTTAAATCGTGTATTATAAAATGAATTTGTCAGTTTGAAGTTCTTTTGAAATGGTGTCATTACAGAACATAAAAAAACTTTCAGAAACTCCAAGTTTTTCGTATTTCATGGTTGGTTGTATCTATATGGCCCCCAGCTTTGGTTGCTCAAGGGCACCTAGTCTAATGACTCTATCTCATAGTAAGGATGGTAGTTGTGCTGGATATGTGGCCTTAGGCTATGTGGGTGGGCTTGGGAGTTGAATTGCAATCTTGTTAGAATCCAAATATTGTATCCTTAAGGACAAAAATGCACTAATTGCTTTGAAACCAATCTGCTGTTCTACTTCTCATTGCTGAGTTATTGCACAGTCCCTTGCAACATTCATATAATACTGGAGAATATAATTAACACATGAAATTTGTTTATGTAAAAGAAGCAAAGAACTGCCAGCTCTCTGTGCCATCTGCAGCAAGAAACACCTTTCATCTTATAAGACCATTGTTCTTATAGAATAAAAATTGAAATTTAACTGAAAATTTAATACAGAAAAAAATTTTGTGTAATTTAAACTTGGAACCTTAATTATATATTTTTAAAACTTTTATGACTAAATGTTATACATTTTTCATTCTAGGTGCTATTTTTTTAAAGTATCTTTAGAAAGAACTGCCATTTAGGAAAATAAAAGGTTCCTTTTCATCTCAAATTTGAGTTGTGATATATTTGTAATAAACTCTTTTTGTTTTTATCTCTTAAATGTATGAACACATTTCAGTTAAAACAAGATAAATTATTAAAATATTTTCAGAATGAACCAGAATTAATTTTAATAGCTGATTTTAATATTCAGAGTTCAAATTCTTGCCTGAACTGATCTAGCTTGACTATAAAGATATCTGAAAAATTAAATATAGATATGTTACTTACAAAATATAAATCTGTGGTGTTGTTTGTTTCACCATATCTATATAAGTATAGTATGTTCTGAAAATTATCTGTTGCTGTTTTACTTAATAAAAAGATACATTATATTTCACTTACAATTAGGTGTGCATGAGAATCTAATGAAGTAATTTAACAAAAGTATAATTTTTATGCATAGTTTTTTTGCTTAAAGTTTAAAAAAAAAGGTTTTGTAAAAGTATATATTTGATGAAATAATGGTTAATAATTTTGTAATGTTGCTAAAAAGAATAAATATGCTTTAAATTAAGAAACTTTTGATAATAATAAGTGTCTTTTTAAGTCCTTCACAAGGAAAATTTATATAGGTTATTATCGATTATATTAGATTGATCTTGCAATTTAGGTGTTCATATTTTAGCTTCTTTTATTATTTTACAAATTATGAGTGCTACATAAAAGTGCTCTAAAAAGGATTATGATGAGTTGTATTAGATATTATTTGCATAACTGCCAGCTCACCCAGTTTTACTAGGAGACTGTAGTCTTTTGAGACATTTCCTGGTCTCCAGATAAATTACTAAATCATCGGTTTTTAAATTTTAACCATCATGAAAAAATCTAGAATATGTTTCCCAGAATTAAATGAAACTTAAATTATCAGATTTTATTTAGTGATTTTAGCATAATTTTCTCATTAAATTTGATTCGATCAGAATTTTCTTAATGTACTGCAGACATTTGTAGAACTTTTTATGAAGATTCATCTAGTGTTTAATCAGTTTATATTTATTTTTTTTCACATCAGTAAATATTACAGAACTTAGTTTAGTCATACAATAGTATGGCTAAAATGTATTAATTATTAATTGTTTTATCATATTTTAAAAGTGCTTTGAATAAATAAAAGTGCTTCTTCTCCACACAGGATTCTGTGATCACACAGGATTTTCTCACCGTAAAAGTGTAAGAAAATTGCAATATAATATTGGCCAAAGAATAACAAATTTAAAATATCTAATCAGATATTAATATATTTTACATCAGAATCATACAAGTATTATAAATGATTCAGAAGTCTTAAATCGTGTATTATAAAATGAATTTGTCAGTTTGAAGTTCTTTTGAAATGGTGTCATTACAGAACATAAAAAAACTTTCAGAAACTCCAAGTTTTTCGTATTTCATGGTTGGTTGTATCTATATGGCCCCCAGCTTTGGTTGCTCAAGGGCACCTAGTCTAATGACTCTATCTCATAGTAAGGATGGTAGTTGTGCTGGATATGTGGCCTTAGGCTATGTGGGTGGGCTTGGGAGTTGAATTGCAATCTTGTTAGAATCCAAATATTGTATCCTTAAGGACAAAAATGCACTAATTGCTTTGAAACCAATCTGCTGTTCTACTTCTCATTGCTGAGTTATTGCACAGTCCCTTGCAACATTCATATAATACTGGAGAATATAATTAACACATGAAATTTGTTTATGTAAAAGAAGCAAAGAACTGCCAGCTCTCTGTGCCATCTGCAGCAAGAAACACCTTTCATCTTATAAGACTTGTAAAAAATATCCAAAAAATCAGATTGAAAACAACCTCAAATTCATCTGTGATAGTGAAGCTCACAGCTCAATGCTCCCTAGCACTAAACAAGCACAACCCCACACTCCCTAGCTCTAAACAAGAAGAAACTAAATTAGCCTGGAAGAAACCAAATAAAAATCCTAAGGGAACATCCATAAAAAAAATAAAAAAACCTAGGTTAAAAAAACAAAACAGTTCTTCATGAAGTTTAAAAAAGTTACATCATTAAAACAAAAGTTGGAAGTTGGCATGCCTATCATTTAATATTTCGTTAAGTTAAAATTCTACTTATGGTGATATTACTTTTTTGAGGGATTTCCATGTACATGTGTATATATTATCAAAATTGTTAATGCCTATTCAAGATTTTCGCATCTTAAACTTTGTATACTGCAAGTTATTGGATTTTCATGAAATCATGTGTGGCTATCATAGCTCAGTGGATAGACTGTTTCTCCAAACACTTGAGCTTTAAAAGTGAATGTTACTGATTTCATCTCTTACTTTGTGTATTTACTGAAGACTGCATCATTGCATTATTTTAGGACATTTTTAAACAGACTGAATACTTAATATGCTCATATATTTTCACAGTTTATTATTTGACCTTAGCAAAAAGCATTCAGACCTTCATCCCCCAGATGGCATTTAGAGACTCTTTCAATTTTGTGAATGCTGACTTTGTCGAGTGAATGATGCAAAATGCATCGGATTTTAAAAATCACAGTCAAAGACTAGAGGACACTCTGATAGTTTGGTCAGAACTTTAAATAATTGTGTACCAGCAGTAAAGTGATGATCTCAATCTCAAGAATGTGCTTGGTCACTATGATTAAGCGTAAACTGTGGTCTTCTGGCAAGGTCTGAGCATTGTGATTAATCATTGTGCTGGTAAGCTGTGGCTATGGGCAGATGTGCCTAACTAGGCTGTTTACTGCATTAGGGGATTACTTCATTAGGAAGCTTCATGTCATGTCTGATATCATTCATCACTTTCTACAGAATACAATGCTGCATGTCTTAATCATGGATGTGAAGGTCTCAGCTTGATTTGTGTGGGGGCACGAGACAGTACCACTTGTATCTTTGTAATGTGTAATTTAAACTTGGAACCTTAATTATATATTTTTAAAACTTTTATGACTAAATGTTATACATTTTTCATTCTAGGTGCTATTTTTTTAAAGTATCTTTAGAAAGAACTGCCATTTAGGAAAATAAAAGGTTCCTTTTCATCTCAAATTTGAGTTGTGATATATTTGTAATAAACTCTTTTTGTTTTTATCTCTTAAATGTATGAACACATTTCAGTTAAAACAAGATAAATTATTAAAATATTTTCAGAATGAACCAGAATTAATTTTAATAGCTGATTTTAATATTCAGAGTTCAAATTCTTGCCTGAACTGATCTAGCTTGACTATAAAGATATCTGAAAAATTAAATATAGATATGTTACTTACAAAATATAAATCTGTGGTGTTGTTTGTTTCACCATATCTATATAAGTATAGTATGTTCTGAAAATTATCTGTTGCTGTTTTACTTAATAAAAAGATACATTATATTTCACTTACAATTAGGTGTGCATGAGAATCTAATGAAGTAATTTAACAAAAGTATAATTTTTATGCATAGTTTTTTTGCTTAAAGTTTAAAAAAAAAGGTTTTGTAAAAGTATATATTTGATGAAATAATGGTTAATAATTTTGTAATGTTGCTAAAAAGAATAAATATGCTTTAAATTAAGAAACTTTTGATAATAATAAGTGTCTTTTTAAGTCCTTCACAAGGAAAATTTATATAGGTTATTATCGATTATATTAGATTGATCTTGCAATTTAGGTGTTCATATTTTAGCTTCTTTTATTATTTTACAAATTATGAGTGCTACATAAAAGTGCTCTAAAAAGGATTATGATGAGTTGTATTAGATATTATTTGCATAACTGCCAGCTCACCCAGTTTTACTAGGAGACTGTAGTCTTTTGAGACATTTCCTGGTCTCCAGATAAATTACTAAATCATCGGTTTTTAAATTTTAACCATCATGAAAAAATCTAGAATATGTTTCCCAGAATTAAATGAAACTTAAATTATCAGATTTTATTTAGTGATTTTAGCATAATTTTCTCATTAAATTTGATTCGATCAGAATTTTCTTAATGTACTGCAGACATTTGTAGAACTTTTTATGAAGATTCATCTAGTGTTTAATCAGTTTATATTTATTTTTTTTCACATCAGTAAATATTACAGAACTTAGTTTAGTCATACAATAGTATGGCTAAAATGTATTAATTATTAATTGTTTTATCATATTTTAAAAGTGCTTTGAATAAATAAAAGTGCTTCTTCTCCACACAGGATTCTGTGATCACACAGGATTTTCTCACCGTAAAAGTGTAAGAAAATTGCAATATAATATTGGCCAAAGAATAACAAATTTAAAATATCTAATCAGATATTAATATATTTTACATCAGAATCATACAAGTATTATAAATGATTCAGAAGTCTTAAATCGTGTATTATAAAATGAATTTGTCAGTTTGAAGTTCTTTTGAAATGGTGTCATTACAGAACATAAAAAAACTTTCAGAAACTCCAAGTTTTTCGTATTTCATGGTTGGTTGTATCTATATGGCCCCCAGCTTTGGTTGCTCAAGGGCACCTAGTCTAATGACTCTATCTCATAGTAAGGATGGTAGTTGTGCTGGATATGTGGCCTTAGGCTATGTGGGTGGGCTTGGGAGTTGAATTGCAATCTTGTTAGAATCCAAATATTGTATCCTTAAGGACAAAAATGCACTAATTGCTTTGAAACCAATCTGCTGTTCTACTTCTCATTGCTGAGTTATTGCACAGTCCCTTGCAACATTCATATAATACTGGAGAATATAATTAACACATGAAATTTGTTTATGTAAAAGAAGCAAAGAACTGCCAGCTCTCTGTGCCATCTGCAGCAAGAAACACCTTTCATCTTATAAGACCATTGTTCTTATAGAATAAAAATTGAAATTTAACTGAAAATTTAATACAGAAAAAAATTTTGTGTAATTTAAACTTGGAACCTTAATTATATATTTTTAAAACTTTTATGACTAAATGTTATACATTTTTCATTCTAGGTGCTATTTTTTTAAAGTATCTTTAGAAAGAACTGCCATTTAGGAAAATAAAAGGTTCCTTTTCATCTCAAATTTGAGTTGTGATATATTTGTAATAAACTCTTTTTGTTTTTATCTCTTAAATGTATGAACACATTTCAGTTAAAACAAGATAAATTATTAAAATATTTTCAGAATGAACCAGAATTAATTTTAATAGCTGATTTTAATATTCAGAGTTCAAATTCTTGCCTGAACTGATCTAGCTTGACTATAAAGATATCTGAAAAATTAAATATAGATATGTTACTTACAAAATATAAATCTGTGGTGTTGTTTGTTTCACCATATCTATATAAGTATAGTATGTTCTGAAAATTATCTGTTGCTGTTTTACTTAATAAAAAGATACATTATATTTCACTTACAATTAGGTGTGCATGAGAATCTAATGAAGTAATTTAACAAAAGTATAATTTTTATGCATAGTTTTTTTGCTTAAAGTTTAAAAAAAAAGGTTTTGTAAAAGTATATATTTGATGAAATAATGGTTAATAATTTTGTAATGTTGCTAAAAAGAATAAATATGCTTTAAATTAAGAAACTTTTGATAATAATAAGTGTCTTTTTAAGTCCTTCACAAGGAAAAAACAGTCCCTTACATTCATATAATACTGGAGAATATAATTAACACATGAAATTTGTTTATGTAAAAGAAGCAAAGAACTGCCAGCTCTCTGTGCCATCTGCAGCAAGAAACACCTTTCATCTTATAAGGGTTGTAAAAAATATCCAAAAAATCAGATTGAAAACAACCTCAAATTCATCTGTGATAGTGAAGCTCACAGCTCAATGCTCCCTAGCACTAAACAAGCACAACCCCACACTCCCTAGCTCTAAACAAGAAGAAACTAAATTAGCCTGGAAGAAACCAAATAAAAATCCTAAGGGAACATCCATAAAAAAAATAAAAAAACCTAGGTTAAAAAAACAAAACAGTTCTTCATGAAGTTTAAAAAAGTTACATCATTAAAACAAAAGTTGGAAGTTGGCATGCCTATCATTTAATATTTCGTTAAGTTAAAATTCTACTTATGGTGATATTACTTTTTTGAGGGATTTCCATGTACATGTGTATATATTATCAAAATTGTTAATGCCTATTCAAGATTTTCGCATCTTAAACTTTGTATACTGCAAGTTATTGGATTTTCATGAAATCATGTGTGGCTATCATAGCTCAGTGGATAGACTGTTTCTCCAAACACTTGAGCTTTAAAAGTGAATGTTACTGATTTCATCTCTTACTTTGTGTATTTACTGAAGACTGCATCATTGCATTATTTTAGGACATTTTTAAACAGACTGAATACTTAATATGCTCATATATTTTCACAGTTTATTATTTGACCTTAGCAAAAAGCATTCAGACCTTCATCCCCCAGATGGCATTTAGAGACTCTTTCAATTTTGTGAATGCTGACTTTGTCGAGTGAATGATGCAAAATGCATCGGATTTTAAAAATCACAGTCAAAGACTAGAGGACACTCTGATAGTTTGGTCAGAACTTTAAATAATTGTGTACCAGCAGTAAAGTGATGATCTCAATCTCAAGAATGTGCTTGGTCACTATGATTAAGCGTAAACTGTGGTCTTCTGGCAAGGTCTGAGCATTGTGATTAATCATTGTGCTGGTAAGCTGTGGCTATGGGCAGATGTGCCTAACTAGGCTGTTTACTGCATTAGGGGATTACTTCATTAGGAAGCTTCATGTCATGTCTGATATCATTCATCACTTTCTACAGAATACAATGCTGCATGTCTTAATCATGGATGTGAAGGTCTCAGCTTGATTTGTGTGGGGGCACGAGACAGTACCACTTGTATCTTTGTAGAATGATCGTGTTTCCATTTCCTGTCAACTGGTTAGTGCTCATATTGATGGCAGTAGCCGCATGACAACTGTGTATATGAGTTTATAGACATGTTAGTGATATTGGGAATCAGATTGCAATCTGTTGGTTAAATACTAAATATTTTATCTTAAGGCCAAAAGTTTATTTATGGCTCCAAAGCTGATATTTTGATGTCTTTTAGAATGCAAGTACTGTCTAATAACGTATCTAGTTGCCAAGTTGCTGCATACATAAAAGGCTTGGCAAATATATGCAATCATTTGTTCTCTAATTTTAGTTCAACTATAAATTAAAAAAAAAAAAGTTGGCCATATATATATATATATTTGTTTTATGGCAAGAAACGTATGTTAAAGTAAACATTATTCAATCTGTGATGATTAAAGGTCCTAAATTTAAAAAAAAAAAAAGATATGTCTTTTAAATCTAGTTAATGTAGTTTCTTAAACTCTTAGAATACCTAATGATCTAGAGTTGGTGTGTACCATAAAAATAAAACAATTCGTTCAGACAAAGAATTATTAGGATAACAGTTTACCTTTTGATAATTAAAAACACTTATGGATGTGGATAAAGCATCCCATGGACTGAAAGACTTTTTTTTTAATTTATTATTTTTTAATCTCTTGAAATATAAATCAGTTTATTTTTTAAAAAAATATTCCCTTTGTAAAACATTCTATGAAAACCTAGTTATAATCTGAGCAAATATGTATATTTATCACTTGCATATAAGGCAGAAAAGTAAGAAAATAAGATATTAACAGAAAGTTGTGAGAGTGCAGTTGTTCTTGGAAATGACTTAGTTCTGTAGTTGAATTTGTTGGTTGCTTTGGCTTTTCCTCAAGTGTTACATGAATATCTTTACGTTTTGGGAACAATTAATTGAAAAAAAGGTAGAGTACTGTTTATTTTTTAATTAAAAAAATATAAAAAATGGAGAGTCTCATAAATATGTAAAAATCCATATTTTTATAATAAAATTTTATATATCTACATAGCTTGTTCAAAACTGCTTGCTATCACTGAAGCAAAGGAAATCTGAATTTAATTTTCTGGATTTGAAAGTTTGAGTACTGTGACAAGAATAATTTTGTTTAAATACTTAGTTATTTAGCTTCTCTAAAAATGTTATGATATGTATTAACAATATAAAAATAGCATATAAGAAGTAAAACAATTTTTTAAGATTTAGTTTCTTTTAAAAGTTACTAAAATTCAAAAATATTATATTTAGGAAAATCTTGCATTTTATGCTGTGTCTGTCAAATTCTGTGTAGCTGAATGTTTGTATCTTAAAACATCATTTACTTTTTTTTTTTTTTTTTTTTTTAAAGAATGAAGTCATTTTGGGAAAAAGAATGGGGTTAATGGATATTTTTAAGGAAATTTTGGAGAAATGCATAATTGCTTGTGATAGGTCAAAAAGGCACAATGCAGATATTTAGTTTGGGAATTACATTTAAATTTAAGAATTGTAAAAATTCATCAGCATTGTTATGTAAAACAACAAAAAAAAAATAAATCTATGCAATATGTATTAATGTTAAATGAACTGACTCTGTAGTTTGAATAAGTAATATAGTATTTACTCTAATGAGCCAAAACATTATGACCATCTCCTTATTTTTCAATGAACTCGTCTGGATGAAGTGGAGGGCTCGTGATTAAGTGGTAATGATATTTAATTGCTGCAGGAGCAGGTAAGAAATCAATCATGTATTTACATTTGCAAGTGATGGGAAAGGCTGCTGAATGACAGGGAACCCCGCAGTAGACCCCAAGGTGTTCACTCATCAAGAGGATGTTGGAAACTGTCCTGCTTGGTACAGCAAAATTGGCACCAGACAGTGGCTCAGCTGACAGTATAGTGCAATGCAGGTCCAAATGCAAGTCTTTCAGAACATACAGTTCAGCAGACAGTGTTGGATTTAGAACTGCGCAGCAGACATCCCACTCATGTGCCTCTGCTGATCTGTTGACCAAGCCTTATTGTCAACTATGCCTACAGAAGGCCAAAGAACATCATGACTGGATCATGCGTAAATGGAAGACAGTTGCCTGGTCAGATGAATCACGATTCTCATTCATCACGTCGATGGTTGTATCAGGGTACGCCATATTCTAGGTGAACAGTTGATCTCTCCCCATACAGCACTCATTCATAGGGTGATGGTGGTAGTATTATGCTTTGGGAATGTTCTCATTGACAGCTCTGGGACCCTTAGTTGTGGTAGCAGGCCATGAAAGCTGCAGACTATATGAACATAACTACGGATGAGTTTCACCCTTACATGGTATCTGTCTTCTCAACTGGAAATGGAATCTTCCAGCAGGACAATGCCCCATATCACAAGATTCGAACTCTGTTAGAGTTGTTCGAAGAGCATAATGATGAATTCCAATTAATGTCCTGGTCACCTAACTTGTCGGATCTTAACGCTACATATTTGAGGTGTCATGGAGCAGCAGTTCAGAGCTCAAAAACCACCATGTCAGAATATCTCAACTTTGTGTGACTGCTGCTTACACTTTTGGTACAATCTGTCTCCTGATTTATCGTCTACCAAGAACTTGTGACATCCATGCCAAGGCAAGTTGCTGCTGTTTTGCAGGCCAAAAGTTGCATAAAGCATTATTGAGTGGGTGGTCATAATGTTTTGCCTCTTCAGTATATTTCTTTTATATTTGTAATTTTGTATTGCTGGCCTTCAGGATTTTATTCCTCTCTTTTTTTTAGGTTGTGAAATTTTATTTGATCACAAAGTAACAAGAATTACTAATTCGCACAATAAATTGAAACTGCTATATGATAATAATTCAAGCCATGAGTTTGATGCTGTAATCTTTACCATACCTGTTCCCCAAGTATTGCAATTGGATGGAATAACATCATTTATTCAAAGTAAACATTATTTTTTTTAAATTTATATGTGGCAGTTTTTTATTCATATATATATATATATATTATATTTAGAATACGTATATATATATATATATATATACGTATTCTACACATATTGCCATTAAATTACTTTATTTCGTGTGTATGTATAGTAATGATGAAAATTTCTCATATAATCTTATTTTATTGCAGTAAAATTTGATTTTCAGATTTTTTATTAGTAGTGTGTTCAGAAAATCAGACATCACAACTAACAGTAATAGTGAAACATTATCTATTTAGATTTACCTCATTAGACTTAAGATATATATACAGTATAAAGTCAGAGATCTGGATTAGTCGGGACTTTGGCGATTCTGGATTTGAGATTTTTCTGGATATTAGATCATCAGTTTAAATCTAGTAAAATGGCATCTGGAAATTATAAAATTAAAAATATGAAATCGTGATTTCTGAAATAATGAAGCTTTTGTGCTCTAAAGGGTATCAAAATTTACAAAAAAAAATAAATAAAATAAAAGCTTAATATTTGTTTATATATATATTTTTTTACTTTATTAAACATTTCTTTGATTGTAAATCGTTTTAAGTTTCTTCATTTTTTTTGCTAATACTTTCTCTTCAATTCTATAGACAGATATTATTTCTTGTTCAGTTTCAAAGTTCCACTGTTCAAGTTGCTGTGTCAAGATTTCTGACTAACTTGTCAATCAAAATTTTTTCATTTTCAGTAATCTCTCTGTCACTTTCTCCACTATCGGTAGTGGTATTTTCTGGATCTATAACCATACTACAGATTTTGCCATCCATTAATTGATAGATGATTGGAGCATTGTCATCATAATGGAAAACTTCTGTTATATCATCTTCATTTATTACCGCTTCTCCACATTTCTTTACAATATCCATTAATTGGAAAATTTCACCTGTGGTTTATGATATCCGAAAGCCTTCAAATTTGGGGCTATCATCTTCATCATCCTCACCATGAAATATGGTAGCTGGAGGCACATCTTCCCATGATCTTGTGTTGCTCCAACATAGCAGATCTTATGCTATGTTTCCTATGTAATGCCTAAAACATTTCAAAAGTTTTTGAATTCTTTCCCTTATTCAAGAAATTTAATATGGATTTTAAAAATGCTACTTTACATGTCCATTTCAGCACATGCACTATTCCGATATCCATAGGCTGAATAATGGATGTATACAGTTAAAAGGAAAGACTTAACATGGATACATTATCTTTCATTAAAATTTTAAGTGAAATATGAGCCAAACAGTTATCTACAATCAGGACAATTTTTGCGTCATCGGGTAAACCAACCAAATTCGAATTTTGCTAAGGCTTGGGTATGAAATGATTTTCAAACCAATCATACATTAATGCTTGTGTTATCCATGCTCTTTTATTTGCATGATATACAACGGGAAAAATCTTTACTCCTTTAAATGCTCGAGGCCATGTATTTTTTCTGATTACGAAGAGTTTACACTTGTGCAAGCATTTGCACATGCTAAAATTGTTAGTCTAGCTTTAGAATCTCTGACACCAGTTGGAACCTTTCCTGTAAAGGTTGCCAAGGTATTTCGTGGTACATGTTGAAAGAAAAGACCAGTTTCATCAGCATTGTAAATTTGTCCTGGAGATAACGTTTCATTATTAATGAATTCAATGACTTCATCTGTAAATAGTTCAGCAGCTTCAGTGTCAGCTGAAGCTTTTTCACCTGAAATTTTTAATTGCATTATACCACAGTGATTTTAAAATTTGGTTAACCAATCTGCATCAATCAACAATCAATATGTGTCCTCAGTTTTTAAGTTCATTCCTTCATAAAATATTTTTGCTTTAGCCATTAGCATTGGATCCATCAATGGCATGCCTTCGCTGCATCTCTATCTGACCATACAATCATCACTTTGTCATGATCGTCACTTTTACCATAACGGATAATTTTTTTGTTATTCATTGCAAGTGTAGTCTCAGAATCCACAAAAAATTCACAAAGTTCCTTTTTTTTTGTTGTCATACGCAGTTGACATTCCAGTGCCATATTCCTCACTTCATTTTGAGACAGATATACTTATACCCATTTTTTGCAGCAGTTCTACTTTTTGTTTAATGGACATCGATACATGCTTTCGCTTTATAGATCTTGTTGCAGCTTCAGAATTAGAAACTCTTTTTGACAAAATCGTAAGTTCAAACTTTAGTTTTATAAAATTGCTGTAATTATAACAACCTGCAAAAAATAATAAGCTGGATCAAATCAGAAAGTTAAATAACAGCGCAATCTGCTATATTAACTGAAATTCTTTGGAATCATTAAAGTATAATTTTAGCCTAGCTTAACAGCGTCTGCTACATTATTGGCTATGTAGCATGAGAGTGGCGACGAAAGACAAAGTGTTCCGTTATTTTGTCTTGCTTCTATTGTGCACTGAGACAGATAAACCTGAATTGTATTAATTTAGTTATTTATTACACTTATGTCTAATTCTTGCACATGCTAAAGGCTTTTGTGAGCCCTGGTTGAATAAATTCCCTCATATACTTAAGCTTACTGAGGGCAGGCACTAAATTTTTTCTGTATTGGCAGTCTCTGCAGGTCCTAAATTCTGCTACCAAGCGCCTAAGTTCTACATTTTTGGTGCTCCATAATTTTGGGTCCTAGTGCTTTTATCATACCTTAATTTTGTTACTTGGTGCTTCTCTAAATTCCAAAAATTTTGTCTTCCCTAAAATCTGCCACCCGATGCAGTCATACGAGCTCTGGTGCCTGTTCTGGGTTTATGTGAATAAAAAATAAGTTATTCTTAATTCAAATAGTGCTAAATGTAATCTTTTGGCCTGTGACTATCATTAACAAAATCTATTTTTAACATATGGATAGAAATTTTTGTTAAAATTTTTCTTCGTCAACATTTAGTGCATTTAACTTATATCTAGCCATTGGCAAGCATAATGTCACACTATAAAAGGTTTCCATACTCTTCATTATTCAATCACTAATATAAAAAATATGTTTAGACATCACTGTGTAAGCCATTATTCAAGTTGTCATGTGTTGATAAACATGCGGTAATGACAGCAAAATCTAATAAATGATGATTCACCAGGGTCTCATCAGGTATATAAAATATTACTAGGTGTAAAATCAACGATGTTTCTAATGTAGACTATTTCAGTTTGAGATGCATGTCAAGCAGATATGCAGCTATGGAGCCAAATTATTGATCACACAAATTTATGCTAAAATGATTGTTTCTTTAATAATGAGTTACTTTATTTAGTGCTAATTATTACTTACTTATTTACTAAAGTGAAATTAAGTATCAGGATTCTCCACATGTTTTCATATACTAGCATATCAATATTTAATTTCTTTACTTTTCATTTCTGACTACAACAAAGAAGGATGGAATTTTTGCTGAACATTTTTATGTCATAATTTTTTCACCTCTTTTTTTTTGTTTAAAAATCAATAATCAGGATTGTTTCCTTCTATTTGAAGATGCTAAATTTCATAGTATTGTGCTAAGTGTTCTTAAAGGTAACATCGGTATTTGAAATTATTCTCATCATTTAGCAAAATTTATTCTTTTGCAATGCATATTTACATTGCTTTTCAATTATAAAAATATAATATTAATTTAAATTTTTTAGATGAAGAATTGAAAAAGCTGAAAGCTGTTGAATATTGTTCCAGATTTGCTTTAAGTCTCTTTTATAAATATAACACAAATTTCTTTAATAGTCTTTCTTGGACTGCAAAATATATTCCAGAAAATCCTGTGCTTCGCTTCTTTTCCATTGATAATTTAAAGAGAGGTAAGTTTATTCTAATGTCTAATATGTAGTATAAGTTCTGAAGTGATTAATGTACCAAAAAAGGCTTAATACACAGTTTGAGTTCTGAAAAGATTAATGTACCAGTTATTCAAATTTGCCTTTTATGGTCATTATTTTTCTCATAAACTATCATTTCTACAAATGTAATTTGAAAATATTATGATTCTGAAAGCTATAAAATCGAATGTATATAAAGCTATAAAATTGAATGTATATAGAGTATAGAGCCAGTGTAAAATTATCAATTTTCTGATTTTGTTGATTTATTGTTTTTATTATGTGGAAATTCTTCATGGCAAACAATGCTTTTGTTGCGACTTATCTCATTTGTCTGACTGAATCTGAACGAGTCATGAATTTTAGTGTGGTAAATAGTGCATTGTAGTCGGCATTGGTCTTGAGCACCATATAAGTGACAGTAAGACTTTGCCCATCTTCATGTCAATTTTTGAAGGAAGCATTCCAGGAGATGAGTTGAAGGATCTGCTACTTTTCTTTCCCCATCACCAAATCACTTTAGAGGACTTTTGGCCTGCTATGTATTTTGAGTGCTACCATGCTACACAGATACTGTGGATTTAACAAGATTCACGCCTTCTCTGGAATTCAAACCTGAACCTAACAAATGGTATAGAGTCAGGAGTACTAACCACCCTATCAATTGGGGTAGCTCTCAAATGTTTTTAAGAAATACTACAATTTCACTGTAGAAAAGCGTTAGGTTAATAATAATTCATATGTAATTTGAAATCATGGTTAAATACATAAAGCCTGTACATAGAGAAGATTTTTTTTAATGCAGAATTTAGCTTTGTCTCATGTTTAAAAAGCTATATAGCTTAGCTCATCTCTTTTCACAAACGTTTAGTTGGTTCTGAAGTTTACAACTAGCCATTTAAGTGCTTCTACTATTGCATTTAAGTACTTCAAATCACTAAGCTCGGCTCCTTGGTTTTCAACAAGTGTAACAAGAAAGTTGAAACAAGAAAGAGCCAGACATAAACAGTTGCTATGATACAAAAAATTAGGAAGGTATTGGACATGGATTTGTTTAGATCATGAATTAGTTTAACCATAGTGCAGTACAGAGTCTGAAATCTGGACCACCAGCAAAAATTTATTTTTTAAAAAAATTTTTCCCCTTCCTTAAGAAAATGAAGGAATGTTGTAAAAACAATTTTCTCCTGAGTAAATGAGATCCCCATATGGAATTAAATTCTGTGGAGTATAAGTCCAGTTGATATAAAAAATTGCACTCTTCCTCAACTTTCTGATTTAAAGCAGCTTGTTATTTTGTTATATCTATTATTATTATTTGTTTTGTCAAAATTACAGTTTTAGCAAATGATATCTCCCCAAAACTAATTCCACAAATCATTCAATAGATGTTGGAGTTTTGCACTTACTAAAATGCAGGTTTAAAGTACTTTTCAAATTAAGACTATTTAAGAACTTTAGAAATATTTTAATATAAAATTTGATGTATGGTATGTCTGATCATGAGAGAATGTGTTTGCAGATATTTTTTAAAATGCTTGGCATAATTTATGGCCAGCTACCAAATTATTTGATGCTTTTTGGATGTCCCTAATAAAAAGCAAAATTTTCTAATTAATGGAATACAAGATGCGATACTAAATGTAGATGATACAACTGAAGTTTTATTTTGTGATGGCAGTGATTCAAACAATTAATGGAATGGTGAATATTTGTAATATGATTTTAAATCCAGAAAATATTGCCATCTTGGATTCTCTAATTTCATGTGGTGGTACCTTTTTTTTATGAAAACTATTTCTTTTTTAAAGAATAGTCTTAATTTTATATTTTTTACATGTAATCTTAACTGGATAACCAAAAATTCAGTTGTTGGACATTGGACTGTGGTAAGTTCATACATGCAGTAGAAAACCTCCTTAAACCATTTTCCCGATATCTCCCAAAGTACTACCACAATACACTGCTGTAAATGGGCTACAATGCCAAAACAAATAGATGTTTTATCATTCCATAGGACCCTTTCTATTGATTTATACTCCAATGACAATATTTATGTGCAAATGATGTCAAATAACAGTATATAGATTTATGGCTTTTGCATAGTTGGTAAAATGATGTGTAATCATTTGTTAATCAATAATCTTATTATTGTCCTCTAAATAAGAGGCAGATTACAAGCCTATTGATTAATGAAGGTCTGATAATAATGTACATCTATGAGACCAATTTGAATGTGAATAAGTTCTTTTAAAAATGTGTGCATTGAACCAAATTATAAGTTAAGTAAAATACCAAATTATAAGTTAAATTAAGTAGTTTTCTAAAATTTGGCACTACATGAAAAGAATTTATGAACTTGTAAATTTTCCCTTTAGTTTGTTTTATCAGAACATATTTATTCATAGGTAAGCAACAGGAATTACCTTCAGTACTAATTCACACTACTAAAGAATTTGGGAAGAAAAATGTAGATGCAAGTGTAACTTCTGTTTTGCCTGTTATTCTTGAAAGTTTGGAGAACATACTTCCAGATATGCCTAAACCATCTTGCATAAAAGTTCACAAGTGGAGGTATTCCCAGGTAATTTCTTAGGCTACATATACAGTCTTTATATGAATCACATCTTTTATATAAATTTTATTGCACTTATAATGCTACCTAAGAATTTAGCTGCATTACTCTTGTAATGTTACCATAGAATGATTTGTGTAAATACATATCTCATGCAGGTAGAAAAAAGCTACATTGGAAAACCAGGCTGTTTAGTTGTTTCTACATCTCCAGTTCTTATATGTGGAGGAGATGGATTTTCTTGTTCAACATTTGAAGGTTGTATCTTATCAGCAGAAAGTATTGTAAAAAATTTCACTGAAAATTTTGTAACTTGATTGTTCATCCTTTCCACAGTAATAAATTACATCTAAAAGTTAAGGTAGTTATAACGTTATTTATATGATAAAGTCCTTTAAATACATAAAAGTTAGGTGCTAATTTCAACAGTTTTCTTTGAAAAATAAGTTTATATTTTATTATTTTAATATAATAAAACATTTTTTAATATTTGAGTACGTT
>KK114638.1:626462-681664 GCA_000611955.2 Stegodyphus mimosarum
AAACAGCAACAGTTATAATTATTTAATGCATATAAAATGTTCATTACTGTAATACCTAAAATTATATTAATTATGTATTTTTATTTCTCAAAAATAACTCAATAATTAGGAAAATATTTCAAATCCTATTTTGATTAATGGTAACTGTGTTTCCACATTGATAGAACTATTCACAGCTTACTGTAGCTGAAAAAGCAATTCTGAAAATTAAGGTTTTTGAAGGCAAAATAAATAAAGGAACCTTAAATTACAAGAATATGAAGTGTGAATAAGCCATAATATAGTTAACTACAACAGCTAAAATATATCCAGTTCTTTTATCCCATGAAAACCTTTGATTCATGTTTTAGTTGTGGCAAGCATTTATGAAAGGCTACTTTGAGAGAAACTGCAGCAACTGAAGCCTAAAATGTGTCTTCAAGACAGCAGACCAGAAAATCAAATAGCCACTTTTATATGCACATACGGTAAATGAAATGTAAAAAATATGAACACATGCGAAATAAAGGGAAATCTGGGCTACATTTTAACTGAAGTGCACATTCCAGACAACATAGAATAGATACACACATCTTGCACAATGAAGCTTTGGGCTCCGTTCAGATAAGACCTTAAAGAATTCACAATCAGTTTTATAACACATATTTAGTTTAAAATCTGCAAAATTTCGTTATATAGGATTTTATACATTTTTATTCCTTCATCCATTGGCTGAAATTTTAACGGTGAAAATACATTCTTATGTAGAATTTAAATTAAAGCAAGATAAAATATTTTAGGTTAACATGCTGAATCCATGTTTATAAATAAACAAAAATATTAGCTTTTGCAGACGATTCATTTGCTTTGTAAGCTGGAGCTGGAATGGATGTTGTCAAGTTTTTGTCTTTTATTGTTTTTCACAGAGTTGTACTCAGAATTGACATCCTTTAACCCTTTTTGGACAGCACCCTTATCACTATTAGAGCTTCCTGGATGTTTTCACAGGACGACAGGTGCTTGCTCACTAAGCATCATTATGCTAAAAAATATATTTTTATTCCAATTAACTCAATTTTTTTCAAATATTAATGAAAATGTATTTACCTTTATGTTTGGTTAAATTATAGAATTAAGTACATGCAGTGTTTGCAGCTGTAATTTTATATGTAAGGCACTGGGCCCTCTATGAAGAGCAAAGACACTAGTGCCAGCAAAATGCAGAGAAAAACGGTAAAATGGAATACACAAAATGACTGTTGTTATTGCATTTAAGAAGATTGGAGAAATATATGAAAGATATAATTGTTGTTTATACGCTGACCAAAAACATTTAAAAAGCACAAGTTTATTTGACATTTAATGCCAGATAGAGTATTAAAAGAACCCACAATCATTGTCACGACAAATTGGTGTCAGAAAAGTGAAACAGAATAATGGCGTCATAAGGTTAGATTATCCGTGTCTTTGAATCAGATTATACAGTGTACAAAGACTTCTAAAGGTAAGAATTTTACATTATGTTAAAATGAAAACGAATACTAAAAAGCAATAGGCTTTTAGAACATTAATAACTAACATTGTAAACAAAGTAGATAACAATATAAAAAATAGCGATACTGAAAATTTACAAGATTCTTTAGTATTATCAATTGAAAAAGAACTGTATAATTTAGATGAAGAGATTGTATCTTTGTTGATGGATGAAAAGAAACGGAAATTGAAAGTTCTAAGGATGAAATAATTTTATGTAAATCTAAAATAAATCCAGTCAGGAACACTACAAAGTAAATTCGGATATTAGGTCAACTGAATATAAGAGTGAAAATCATCAAGTTTGCTTTCCTAAATTAGATTTCTAAATTTTATGATGTCAGTCAATGGATAAGTTTTTGGAATTCATTCAAAATCATTATACATGCAATTATTGCCCTTTCGAAAGTAGAAAAATTTAATTACTTAAGAGGAACTGCTATAGAAGTTTTTACAGTATCTGAAGGAAATTACGATGCAGTAATACAAATTTTAAATAGTAGATTTGGAAGATGCAGTGTTATAAATGCATATATGCAAAAACTTCTAAATCTTTTTCATTTTACTTAATTTTAAGCAACGCTTTAAAATTAAGAAAATTATATTATACTACAGAAATACAGGTACAAAGTCTTTCTTCTTTTAATGTTAATCCCGAAACTTATAACAATATGTTTTTCGATAAAAATAAATTTCTAGAAAAATTCCACAAAAAAATATTAGAAGCTCGAGAGAGAGAGCAAATGCATTTAATGCAGATGGTATTGAAAAGAGCAGAACTAAAAGGATAGGGCTAGTGTTACAAATGTTTCAGCAAGAGCCATATGGCAAAGGATTGCAAAATAAAAATTCGTTGCGAATTATGCAGTAAACCTCACCATACATCTGTACATAATTCTAAAAAGCAAAATTTAGAAATCAATGAACAATGTAGCAAAACAGAAAATTATTAACTTGCAAATATATCAAATGATGCTTTAATGAGTTTGAAGGATTAACAAAATTAATAGTCATTTTGATTCTTTAACTATGGTATAAGTAGAATGTGATGAAGTTAAATGCTGTCGTAGGTATTGCCACTCAGATCAGTATTATAAAGAGTACTGTTGTACCAGTTTTCAAAAACCCGTGTGGAAGTATAATATTAAAATCTGCTTTTTGGACAGAAGGTTAATGTACTTTTAATAAATGTAAATTTAGTGATGAGTTCACAACCAAATGCAGTGTACTCGCTTGTTAGTCGTGTGTGTTACAGTTGATAATCTAGTACATGTGTATTCTTAAATTTTAGTGCATATAATAAACTTACTTCATTAAAGGTACAAGGGCTGATCAAAAACTAAGTTGCACTAACTCGCCGCAAGAGCACGTTGTGTGTCGTAATCTTGGGCAATGCGGTGAAAGGGAAATTAACTGCTCAGACGTCCAACAGGAAGGTTGGTGTGGTTTCCCATCTTCTTGTGTATGGATACTGGACCAATATCAATGGCGTGTCAGCTGGATGTTCGCTCCAAATTGGAGGTGCGTGCAACAATCAGATTCCTATGGGCCAAACGAATGAATTGCACAGACATTCATCGTGAAATCACTGCTGCATGCGGTGAGCCCTCAATTTCTCGGCAAGGTACTGGAAAGTGGTGTCGAGAATTTGAAGCCGGACAGACGAATATCTTGAAGGGAGGCTCGCAACATCCAATAACTTGTGGAAGCGATCATTAGAGGGAACCAACACATAAAACTGCGGGAAATTCCAACATGCTAAACATTTCATATGGCAGTGTGTTCTCCACTGTTCACAAGGACCTTGGATTTCTTGCACTAATGTCTTCTCACCAATGATCACAATGGACAACATTTTGAATCATTGCTGGAATTTTTGCAACGGAATTCTAAGGCGAATCATCACAGGGTATGAAACATGGGCTCACCACTTCACCCCCTAAATGAAGAGAACATCGATGGAATGGATGCACATATCAGCATCAGAACGAAAGAAGGCCAAGGTCCAACCAGGAAAGGTGATGGCAACAGTGTTCTTTGACATGAAGGGTTTGGTGCATGTGGAATTTATGACGAAAGGAACGACAATCAACTCGCCTATGTATTGTGAAATGCATGCGTAAAGCAATTTAAGAGAAGCGGTGGGGAAAATTGAGTGACGGTGCGATTTTGTTGCACGATAATGCAACACCTCACAAGGCCCGCCAAACGTGCTACCTGCTGCAGCGATTTGAGTGGGAGGTATGGCAACATCCACCATATAGTCCCAATTTAGCGCCATGTGAATTTCATGTTTTCTGTAAGCTTAAAAGGATCTTAGTGGACAGCAATTCCGAAATGATGAGGAGGTGAAAGCAGCTGTCTCCACTAGTTAGCGCTTAAGGAGATTTTTATGCATCTGGAATCGAAAAGTTGGTTGTCCATTCAGAGAAATGTTTAGTCTCTTGGGAACTATGTGGAAAAGTGAACTTACGTTGTATGCTGTCACCTTGTTGCTTTTGTAACGAAAATTTAATAAACGGTTATAACTTAGAAGTGCAATTTACATTTTGATCTTCCCTCGCAATTTTGAAAGTTGTGTTAATATTCTGAATGCTGATGATATACAATGGTCTCATGAAGATATTCTGTTAATTCTGGTGAAGGTAACCTAATGTGCAATACCACCGAAGATGCTAAAATACTCACTCATACATGATATCAATGATTGCTCTGTAAATAACTGAAGTGCTAATGTGACAGTGATATATCATTTGCAGCAAAAACACCAAAAATAAAGACCAAAATATGAATCGATTTAGATTTTATTGATTGAGAATATAAAAGATTAAGCACAGATTCTGAACATACTCTGCCTCCATCAAGTAATGAAACAGATCAACAAAGTGAAGTCTCTGGTGAATGGAGAATAGTCAGAACAAGAAGGAAGGCAAGAAGATATTTCAAATGAAGAATGGGATGTAGAAGCAAATGACACATATAGACATGTTACTCGACAAGCCGCACAAAAGAATATTAGTTATAGAGAATTATTCTCAGGCAAGGGAGATGAAGAATGGCAAGAACCTAACCCAACCTAAAAAAACTCCAAAGCAAAGAAGAGCATCTTTTGAAGAGAATAAAGCATCATTCAAGGAAACGAAGCCAAAGGTTCGTAACTGGGTTGGCTCTGATTCTGAAAGGAGCACAAGTCCAGCAAAGAAAGTCAATAAAAGCTCTGAAGGGAATTGAATAAAACTGAACATAATAAAGAAAGTAGTGAAGTGTGAAGTAGTGAAGAAGATGAATCCACTTCTTGAGAATTTTTTAATCACATGACTTGAGAAGCCACTTCAATAGGGAGGTGCAAAATGGATCACGTGAAACAATTGTGTTGTATTTAAAAACAGATCATGCAGAACACACTAAAAGGTTTTAAAAATAATCTTAAAAACAGATTAGATATATGAAAGATATAGATGTTGTACTGTATTACTATGAATAAAAACATTTTAAAGCACAAGTTTATTTGATGCCAAATAAGGTATGAAAAGAAACCACAGTCACCGGTCATGACAATATATATAGACAATGAAGGAGGAATTTTAAAACAAAATTTCAGCATTTGTTAAATTAGAATTAAAATATTTAATATAAAACAACAACACATCCACATATTTACAATGAAATATAAAAATTGGCTATCTGTGTGATGTATTCTAAAGCACAGGTCCATGCAGAGTCCTACATTACAATTTTTGCACTCAAAGTAAGCAGTTTTTCCTGAAGCTTGCTTCTTCTGTGTACTCTGAAAGCAAACAATTTATCTTCTCGTTTTCTCTTTCTTTCCATTAAGAATTAGACATGGAAAATGCCTTTCTGAAAAGCAAAATGGATCCGTGCAGCTAATACCTGAAATTTAACACATTCTCTCCTTGACATGACCCCTCTCCGTAATTTGTTCGATTACTTTCAATCGAAACTGATGTAATGGCCTGTTTGTACCATTTTTTACATTATACAAAATATGAGCGTGATAGATCATAATGTTGAGGGAGTCCAAAAAATAATTTCTTATACCATTTGAAAGATTTTCCACAAGATGGATAGTAAGTAGTCACCGCATCTCTAATATCCACTCCTCCTACATTTTTGTTGTACTGCACTATACATCTTGTTTTTTCAATACTTTCCCATTTTGTAGTTTTGTTAACTGCTAAAGCTGTTACTCAGATCCTGTAATAAAGCTATATAGTCAGTTTCTGATAAATATCGCTTATATTTTGCCATCTTCAAAGAAAAAAAAACACCCTATTCTAACATAAGAAGAAACTATTTGAAAACAGCACTAATGCAACATACTCCTCTCTCAGGAAGTCACTGAAAGAAACAGAAAAGTACACACTTGTTTACATCACTGAATCCCACTATCTACCCTTAAGAATCAAAGGACCCAGTTTAGACATTGTATTCCCATTTACCTTGGTACCATGGATATAGAGTGCCATCTGTTAGAATTAAAAATATTACATTTCGTTTGATGTAATTGTCCTTTGTATCTTTACATCCTTCGAACTAGGCACTAATCCTTCATGATGCAAATGTCACACCCACCGATGAACTAAATAATGTTGTGACATATATAACACATCTATCCAGAAAGAGTTAGGAAAAATCCAACTTGGACATTTCTTTTATGCCGGGGTTTGGTAATAATTTCAGCACTGTCCTATATAATTACTGAACATGGATGCTCGGAAAAGTGCTTAGCTATGGAAGTGCTATTTTGAATGATGAACTGGTTGACTTTGTCTTATTTTAACCATGCACGCCAATTTATTCTTTCACAAAGAATAAAATTTTTTTTTAACTACCACAGTATGCATGTTGGTTATCAATAAAAACAGCAACTTTCCTCCTAGAAAAAAAATTTTCAATCCACACTGTAAATGTAGCATTTAGAAACCACACTAGTCATCTAAGCTTTAATGTTTTTATAAGAAATGAATGATGCTTTACAATTTTCAAAGAAACACAGATTTTTGAATTTCTGTTACTATCAAGGACATTTTTTTTTCCTTAATTGCTTCCCAATATAACAATGATTTATTGGGCATACAGTTACATTCCATTCAACTTTTCACATAGCAGATTAAAAAAAAAAGACTTGTTTACTTAGAAAAATTACTTCATCTTCCTTTCAAAAAAATCAAATTGTGATTTTTTTCAAGTTAAATCACTAAAAACACACTCCACAAAAGGAATTGTATAAATTTTTAATTTATACTTGCATAATCTTTTTTTTAAACCTTATAATTAACTTGTATTCTATTTATAATGAAATTCATCTTATAGTATAAATGAAACATGACATATAGCGATGATAATGACTAAAATTTATTTGATGATGAAAAACATGTTTGTAATTATAAACTATGAAGTTCATAATACTACAAACATGTTTTAAAAATTTATAACACACAGTAAGTATACAAAAGTCAATAAATTTTTGACACTGTTAATACAAGAAAGAAGATAAATGTAAAGTTCTCATTTCTGAGTTTTGAAAGATACTTGCAATGGCTTGCCAAAAAAGTTACACCCATTCAGGGATTCAATGGCAAGAACTGCTTCATCATAATTAGGCATTGTCACGAAACCATAACCTTTGCCTGCTCCTGTTCCACCTTCACGTATCACATTGACTTTTTGCACTGTTCCGTAGCGTGCAAAAAGTTGCCAAACTGTTTTTTCATCTGTATCAGGTCCAATGTTATATACAAAAAGAATGTGACCTTCACCACCAACTGACAATGCTGATGGGGCAGCATATCCATAGGCACCCATTCCTCCTACACTATTTGTCATAGGGTTGAAACGGAATCTGCCTTGCAGAGAATGCCTTACAGGCCCTCCAGCAGTAAATCTTCCAGCCATACCTGTACCAAACGGATCAAAAGCCGGTGCATTTACAGTACCAGGCATAGGGGCACGGACCTTTTTAGCATTATCTTCAGCATATTTAATTACAAGAGGTTCAGTGCCACCTTCCAGTACCTGTCCACTTAATTTTTTAATTGCTTCTTCAGCTTGCTTACGCTGATCATAAAGAACAAACCCAACACCTTTGTTTCGACCACCAGTAGCATCTTTCAACACCCGACACTGTATTATCTCACCATATGGAGACAAAAGTTGTTCAAGTTGTTCTTCCGTCATAGTTTTTGGAATTCCTCGCAGATATAAATTGGCATTCTTTATGTTGTCTCCACCTGGACGAGAGTATGCAACCTTTATCTTTTTATTTTGCAGCTGAAATCCATTCAACGTTTCAATTGCTCGAGCAGCATCTAATTCATTTACATACTCAACAAATCCAAATCCGTAACTGTAGCCAGTACTCTTATGACGCACAATTTTTGCAGCCTTGATAGGACCAATACTTTGAAAAAGATTTTTGAACTCATTATCCGTCAGCATTTGAGGGAGATAATTGATGATAAGATTAGTCTTTCCTTGATTGTTTTCCATTTTCAGGAACAATTTGAGTTTTCTTTTAGTTGTTTAAAAGGTTTATTGCAGAGATGGTAGCTTTTTATAAATATCTGCAAATATGCCTAAAAAAAGACACAACATAATATTATCATTACTTCTACATACAGTAGATTCATATATTATATATTTAATATTAATAATTTAATGACACAAATGTTTCATGGCATAATTTTAACAACTGATAATAGAAATGTAGCCTAATAAACTCTTATTTCTATTAGTATGGTAGAGAAAGGAATACAGATACAAATATGCACAAACTAAAAAAATACCACTGGTTGCAGTTAATTTGTTCAATGACAAAAATACACAAGTATAACCAGATCTAATGAAATTATCAAGTTTATCAAGAAATCAGAGGCCTGGGAAATAGTTGAATCAATGAGTAAATGCTTATCAGAGATATAATTTCACTATTGCAACTAATGGATAAAAATTCATAAACAAGAAAACAAATGCCATCTTTCTCATATGTTATGTATCAATGTTTTTTCAATGTCTAAATATTTAATTAGAACCATCCTTGTTTATAGTGTTGCTTACTTTACAGTGATACATTTTTAAAGCCCCAGTTAAACACAATTTCAATGTTTACATGTCAGATTTTTAATATGATTATTGCTTATACGGTCACTTCAGTTTATAAGCCAAAGCAATTAAAAGTTTCCAATGCTTCCTAGAAACTCCCAAAAACCTGCTATTTATCTTTATCTTATTAATTTTTGCTGCTTGTTAGCACAAAATATCAGTTTGAAATCATTTTTTTAAATCCGAGTTTTGTAACCAGTTTGAAGTGACATGAGTAAATATATGGACTTCAGCCACGTGTGCTTTCTAGCTAAATAGCTCAATTAATTCCAAAAATCTAAAACTTTGCAAATAATAATAATAAAATTAATGACTTAAAAAAAAAAACAGTTTCTGCAAACACTTTCAGAATTCCATAGATTTTCTTGGACAAAATTTTAGTTCGATTCTATGATAAGAGATGGATTTAATACACAAAGAAGGACGTGCATTTCAAAATTTACTAATATAGTTCCGATTAGGTCATAATATACCAGAAGTCGGAATGCAGCAATATCGAGTCAAGCAATTAAGCAAAGAGATTTTCACCACTAGCAATGACTGGATTTCAATCAAGGCATACCTTTCCATTTAAAATAATGTATGAAGATGCTGCTAACGTTGTGACTTCCTGCATTATAATGGTTTAAAAAAAATGGGCATGGGGGGGGGCAGACGCTTGCAAATGATTTATTTTGAATGATATATTCAACACTGATGGATGAGGTCTACTTCTGCTTTATTTTCAAATATAAAAGAGGGTGAATGGAAAAGTATAGAAAGGTTAATAATTACATTAGCAATTCTTAGTAACTTATTCCATAAGTGGTAGGAAAATTCAGAAAGCCCTACTGCTTTAAGAATGAAAAATTGCTGTGATATAAAACAAACAAGCCTCAGCAGCAAGAATCTGGATGAAAGTAATTACACATCTTGATAAGAATTTGATGAGCGTTAACAGGGCAATGTTTACTACAGATAACAGCATGATCCAATGCAAATGAAACAAATATAACGCAACACTGAAGTTTTTTAGTCTTTCTATTAATCCCACCAGTGTTTTACAGCCTATTAATTAGGAGCCATTTAAAATATAAAAATGAATTAGAAATGGTTTCTTCTTAAAAACAAGACTGTAAATGTAGATAACCAAAAATATTCTATATTTCTGTCTTACATGAAATATGCTCCACTGAAGAAAGCCAAAATCTATTATCTACCAATGCAATAATCACTCATTGTTCAGGTTGGATTAGTTTGCTTGTTTAAAGTAAAACACATGAGGGCTAATGCCTCAGACTTTCTACCAACTCTTAAAGGAGACATTCAGATTTCTCATTATCTTTCAGACATAAAATGTTGACATTCAAGACTAATTACAAGGTGCAGATGAGAATTATTGTCAGTCATGTACGTCTGACAACACTACTTCAGAAACTGTTTCATAGATTTAATGATGATCAAGTTGAGAATGTAGATGATAATGTCTATACAAGGGGGGAAAGGTACCTGAAACTAATGCATTAACTGCTTTAAATACTCTATGAAGATTGGAGCAGAAACATGTCAATGTAAAATTTGAAGCGACCTTGGTTTGGTAGATTTTGAATAAACAATCAATTTTCAGGGTAATTAGACATGGAAAAAAGATAAAAGAAAAATTGTCTTTTCAATCCCCCCCTTGCATCTATTGCCCCTGAAACTGATGGTTTATTCAAAATCTCTGCCAAACTAAGGTTGCTTTTTTGTTTGATTTTAAATCCTATGAAGACTTTTTTTAGCAATATTTAATGCAAAGATTTATAGCCAGTAGTACCAGAAACTTAAAGAAGAATTTTGATATTTTTATCACTCTACTTCAAACTATTTCTAATACAGTTTTTGAACAAGTTAAAAAACAAAAACTTCTCCTGGATAATTTACAACTTGAAAATTATCGAAGAAATTAAAATTTACAATATCAACTGCTATAAATTTGAAAACCTTTACACGTCTCTCAGAGGGACCTACTCAAAGAAATCTACGAAAGGCTTTTTAGTGATGACAGAATTTTTATCTGAAATACTTAATAGTCTGAATTTACAAAAATGGAAAGAATTTTTATATTTTTCACTATACAATAACTATACTAAGCATTCACACTTACTTTACCTGCAAACACAAGGAATTCCAATGGGAAGTTCATATTCCACTCATATTTGTAACTTATTTCTATTTTCTAAAGAATTTAAATTCCTCAAGAGCCTTTCTGATAACCATTTTAGTAAATTTGAACACACTTATAGATAAATTGATGACATTAAAACAGCAACATCTACCCAAATTGTCTAAAACCAATAAAAAAACAAACAGAAATAATTTATCTAAGTATTCATAATCTAACAGAAATTTTGGTAAATATTAACTGGTAAACTGGAAATTTGGTATATAATAACTAACTTTTTGGTAAAAGAAAAGATTTAAATTTTTTTTACTAATAAACTTATAAATTGGAACTCCAACATATCAAAAAAATGTTATTGCAAATACTATTATTAACAAATTAGCAGAATTTAAAAAGTTTGCACTGAAACAGAAATACAAAATGAAGAAATTCTAATTCTCGCCAAAATTTTAAAAGATAATGAAATTCCTTTAAAATTAATTGTCTTTTTAAGAAAACCAGAGTAGTCTACACCCTATAATACTTTTAGTATGAATTTTTTTATCTGAAAGCTCCTAAAGAGAAGGATATATTAATGGGTTTATAAAATTTTATTTTTTATTTATTTTCTCTTAATTAATATTCTATTACTAAATAAGGACCTTATATATTCAAAGTCATGTCCCATCCTCTGTTATGCTTGCCCTGTTTGGGCATACTCATGCAAGTCTTATAGAAAAAAATAGCAACAGGTGCAAAATCTTGCACTTACACAGATTACAAATTCACCTTGGTATGTCCGCAATCGGAAGATACACGAGGAGGTACGTATCGAAGAACTAAGACATATCTATTGACGGCTTGCCCAGAGGTTTTGTGATAATTTAAGAAACATTAACAACCCAGTTATCCAGGTTTACAATTATGATGTAAATAATGTAAACAATAGCAAGTGGCTGATGGCCATACTCTGTAATAATCTTGAATAATTATTAAGTATTTCCTGGCTGCATATATGAACTTTTATTGTATGTATAAATGTTTAATTGTGTGTTCTTAATCTCTAACTAAGCACCATGGGTTTCACACTTGTTCCTTTTATCTTTGTCTAGCTACTAAGTGTCATTTCAGTTATTTGCTGATTTACCATTCTCAACTGCCGTATCTCTTCGACAAGGGGTAGGGTATCATGGACTTTTTTTTACTTTTCTAACAATAGCTCCTTTTACTTCCTTTTTCTGTAATTTTAAATAACAATTCTAAAAAATCTAAAATTCAACTTTATGGATTTTTCTACACTTATATACAAAACAATTATTAAAAACTTTTTTACCACTATTTGGGCACCTTTTTTGGTCTGAATTTTAAATAATTGATTTTAAAATTTAATTACAGTTTTACACAGAATGATATTCTTTATTCCCATTTTTGTTTTAAAAGAGTCATTTACTTAAATTTCATTCAATTAATAATCTTTTTCTTTGTTAAAAATAAAAATTTTCATTGAAGTATTCAAAAGTTTTTCTTTTGTTATAAAATTCCACTTCTTGCTCCAAATTTTAGCCTTTTAAGCGATTACTTTCTCGCCAAGATTTTTCAGATTCACCAATGAAGCCAAAATGGCAAACCTGTACATCACTGCTATAAAGATATTATTTTCGATTGAGGTCTAGACTTCTTGTGAGTTTTAATTAAGTCTTTTCAACTGTTTTATAATGTTTTAAATTCTTTGGATTATATGCTATATGTTTAAAGGTAAAATTTTGATTAAATTTTTCACTTTCATTTCCAATTCTTTAAATAAAATGGAATTCTCTTTAAAGTTCAAGATTCTAGTTAGAATTTACTTTTGTTTTTTCTTGCTTTGGAGAAAGGCCAGAATTTTCGGATGAACTATTATATTAAAATACATAAAAATGGTTCATTGGCTAATTCTGGATACAGGAAAGCAAGGATTTTTGTAGAAGAGAGATTTCAATGTTCTTCTCCCCTGATGAAGTGGCACTGAAATTGATTGAATTCCTCTTCAGTTTTGTTTTTCTTTAAATTTCATTAATTTTTAAAATTGGACTATTGCTTGTTTGAAAAGTTTTGGTTTTAACAATTTTAATATTCTTTGTAATTTAATGGATTATTTGAAATTTATTAATTATGAATTTCAATTTTTTGTCTTTGTAAAAAATTAGTTCTAAATTTCATACTTTATGTTTTTAATGATAATTTTTCAGCAGCTTAATATGCAAAAATACTAGGTATATTTATATTTTGTTTTTAAAAAAATTGTTTTGTAATTATATACATACATATATATATACTGAATTAAAAAATTTTTATTTAAAAAAATAAAATTACAGCCACACATCCTCATCTCCTTTGTGGAATTTTTGTATCTAAAAACATATTCACTTAACTGAACAAAAACTACGTTTTCTTAAAATTTACAAAAGAAATGTAAAAAATGAACTGATAATTTTGCTTGTTTTAAAAATATTTAATTCATTATTAGTACCTACTTTACTCCACTGTTTGATCAGTAAATTGAATTACAATAAAAGAATCAAAATTCATAACAAAACACATTTTTCTCCAGGTTTCTGGCCTGAACTTCGCACAAATAAGTGTGTAGTAATATTAAAACAATGGCAATTTTTAAATTTAAATAGCAAAAGACTACATTTATATATGTGGATTTGGAAACCATAACAATGGCAATTTTTAAATTTAAATAGCAAAAGACTACATTTATATATGTGGGTTTGGAAACCATTCTCTTAAATAATTTCTGAAAACATTGCAAATTATTATTATTTTATTTATTTATTTATTTTGTAATTGAAAGCAATAACAAAGCTGCTTCATAACTTATTTTAATTATATAAATCAACTCCTTAGGAGTTGATATTTTTTCACCATTTTCCAGCTGATCTCTACAATAGTTTTCTTTCTTGCTCTAGAATCTCGCCTCTATATATACCCCCAGTTTGCAATCCACAATACTTATCATACATTTTTCTTGACATATTCCTTTAAACCTGTTACATTCTATCTTGTATTCAAGTATTTGTAAATAATCAATGATTGATACATGTAGCTTTTATTTTTTTAAAGAAATGGAATTTGATGTCTTGTTGGATGAAGTTGCATTTAGCTTTATCTTTTCCTTACATATTTCCTTTAACTAATTCTACCATTGTAGAAATATCTTGTAGAATTTAGTACATAATTTAGAAAGTAAATAGCACATTTTTTATTTTGTCAATGATTTTAATTTCATTTAGTAGATAAATCATGATACAGCTGCATGTTATATAAGAAGATCAAATTACAGAATATTTATGAAACATTTATAATGTAGCTGCCCATAAACACATTGTTCCCATTTTAAAGTATAATACTAATAGAAAGCATTAAGAACAGCACATTACTGTATTTCTTTGCGTCTTTTCCCCCAGCATTTCAGCATCATGTTCTGCAAATTAAAAAAAAATATTTCAATAATTTTCCTCTTCCTCAATGTGCTCAGAGAGGAAGTTACTGTAAAATAGTTTTATCAACATGATTGTTTCCATCTTTCCAACAAAACCAAACCTTCAAAAACTACCTGCAAAAGTCATGACAAATCTTTCCCTTCTGCTGAACTTTATGCCAGTTTAATGCACAAACCGACCCATTGCAGTGAAGCAAACACAAACTCACTTTCAGTCTGCAGAGAAGCAGTGACAACAATAAGAATGAAGATTCAAGCTAAATGGAAGTAGAAATGACGACATCTTATTAAATATTGTAATGTTACTAAGTATTCTTATCAGAATGCAGGTTTCTTTTACAGAAATAGTATTGTGATAGTTACCCGTAGTTTACCCATACTACTTTTCATTTGTTATATTCTAACTGCAATCGCATCCTTCACAAATTATTCACAGAAGTTTCAGAGGATAAAATTAGTAAAAAAAAAAAAAAAAAAAAAAAAAAAAAAAAAAAAAGACGAAAATCTGAAAGCTTTCAGATTCTACATTAACAACCAAAGGGGTGTTTTTCTCATTTACACATACACACTTGCTTCGAGAGCATTTGGGGTAAAAATAATTTAATATCTTTAGAATTTCTGATAGACAGTCTTGTGCACTGGAGATAAAAATATTTATTCTGTACAGGTGTTGCCACTGCTCGCTTTGAAATCGAGTTTCTTAACCAAAATTTGTTAAAGTTTAAAAAATATGAAACAGATAATAAAACAAATTTGAAATTCAAGATTCGGGCTTCCAGATGCCCATATTCGGATGGAGGACTACGTTATTCAAAAATTTAAAGGCTTTCGGTATTGTTTTTTCAAAGTGCAAGAACATACATACATTCATGAAGATTTTTCATTATTTAAGTTCTTTATGTGATAGAACCATTTATAGTGGTTTGACGCAAAATGCCGTTTTTAGACCAATAGCCTTTCTGGGCTAACGCCCCTTTGGGGGGGGGGGGGAATACGCTAGGAAATATGTACTTATTTTAATGCCTAATATGAACTATGAACTCTCAAATTAGATTGATTTCGGAGAATGATCATGCATTACAGTTTTTTTAAGCAATTTTATTCCTATATAATGCAACGCATGATAAAGAACATTCAAGCTACAGAAATATGCAAACCAACAAGAGATACTGTTACTGATATACAGAATACTCCAACTACAGAACATCAAGTTTATACAGGAACGTTCTTCTTTACAACCAATTTTCATGACAGACTGCACTGCACTATAGAGTTAGAAATTCAAAATGTTGAAGAAACACGTATCAATGTAAGCAATATAATGTATGAATCTCAAAACATTTGATACACTACACTACATTTGAATAACCAGTATTGAAGTCAGCAGTTCAGCCACATGTATTGTTTTAAGTGTAAGCTTGCCAATTATCATCGTGTACTAAATATGACATAGATAATGAATTATTGTCTTATAACAGGATCAAAGGCAAATTTACATATATTTCTTTATAAATAAAACTTTCTAACAAGAAAAAAATTATCCTATTAAGGAAAGAGATAAAAAAGTAAAAACAAACCAGTGCCTTACTGCCTTTATACTTTTGGCACCAGGTTAAAAAAAAATCTTACCAGAAAAAAAAATTTCTCTCAATGAAGAGCTTCAAAAAAATGAGGAATTCTGGAAAAAAAATCGTAAACATTTAATAAATTAATGTAACACCTTTGCAGGAAAAAAAAAACATTAATAGGACATGTAAATTACTAAACATAAAAATAAATATTTTAGATCAGCTGAATGAAATACGTTTTTCATAAAAAAATAACTGCTTAACTGAAAATCATAAATGTAAAAAAAAGTCTGAAGTTACTTTGAATTTCATTCTATTTACTTTAAAGAAACAATATTATTGCTCCATTTAATATGGAACTTTGGAAGATCTCTGTTAATTTTACGCATAAACAGGAAATTTAACACAAAACAGAGAATGCAGATAGCGACTTTAAATTACTAATCCTCCCAGACAAAAATATATGTTTGTATAATGCACTATTCTTTTTCTTTCCTGCCTCAAAAAGTGAGTGCATAACTATATTTATAATATTTAAAAAGGATAGAACGTTTCCTACTCTTACATGCATAGTTATGTATCAGAAGCGACATAAATTGAGAAGATTAGGTTAGATTATTTGAATATGGTAAAGCATGTAACAGCTATGTACCTAAGGGAAGGGATGTCATTGTGGAGAACTTTCTAAAGGGAACTCGCTCTTATTCACCTTACACATGGGATGAAACATGAAAAACAACCATGCAGCCAGCTTGTTTGACTCAGTTTGAACCCAGGTCAAACAACCAGTATTCAGCAGCCACTGGTGAAACACATAAACTGAGAAAAAAGAATAAATTTCTCTATGTATTTTTGCAGAAAACAATTTGTTCATGTAGTACCCAAAAACGTATAACGGAAAAAATATTTTTCTCTGAATGAAATACATTCTCAGCATTAATACTGAAATGTATGATACATGTGACAGCAAATTACTCATTTTGCTGCTTTCGATATTTGCTCTGTTTGGTTCATAGCGAACCTCAAAGTATATTCAATCTCTGTTTGGTTCATAGCGAACCTCAAAGTATATTCAATCTCATCACCAATTACCATTTTACAGATTTAAGCGGCAAACATTTACTGTGAGTCAGTGATGAATAAATTTCACATTAACTGGAGTAGCATGTTAGAATTCAGGAATATTCAACAACCATAATTAGATGTTTATTTTAAAAATTGCAAAATTGTTTCCAAAAAGAAAAATAATAAGGATTTTGCAATTAGTTATTAGGATCATTTAAAAGCATTAATGCTTTTTAAGATCACAATCTAAGTATTTTCTTCTGGTTTCTAACTCCACCCCCTTTTATAACTGTCATTTTTTTTTAATCAAAGTAAACATTAAATAAGATGTGGCAAGTTGTTTATATTAAAGAAATGAATAATGCAATACCTTGAAAAACAGAACTTGAAAAATACATACACACTAACAAGTGAATAAAATGGGATAGAGCACCTGTGAAGAAACTGCACTTTGAGACCAAATATTTTAAAGAACCTGCGAACTTAAGAGAATTTTTGCATAAAAAAATAATTTAGTTTTCCCACACAATTAACATAATAACCAACATATGGGGGATCAACCATAGCCCCTAGATCATGAAAGTAATGAGGTGTAAACTAGATAAGCAGGTTAAGTCCCTTTTTTTTATCCAAGTTATAAATATGTATATTCAGTGTTCATGCAAGATTTGGGCTACATCATGGATGCATTATGTTTGCCAATTTGTCTTTTTTGCTGTCTTGATATCCACAAACTGTTATAAAAGTAACATTACTATACCAAGAAACAGAATTATTAGCCTTTTTGTTCTTAGTCCAATGGTAAGCACACAGTTTGAAATTGCTGCATATTTCTCTACAAACATAAATTACCAAATAAATCAGACATGTCATATCAATATTTCCAAATAAGAAACGCAATTATTTGTCACAGAGTTGCATTTAAAGGGGCTACAGAGCCGCAGCTGGGCTATGTCTACTGTTAAATACTGAAACTCTCAATCATTCCATCAAGCCAAATGTTTGTTTCTTATTGCCATAAAAAAATCCATCAAAACAGAATCCTCTGAAAATAGTCTGTGGTGCAAGATTTGCACTTCCTTGTATGCAAACTAAATTATTACACCTCTCTTAATAAAGGAACTAAGAAATTTGTTATTCATATATAGTTCATCATCTCCACCTGTGAAAACTTATATTGCTTTAAGAGTTTTTTGACACTGCAATCATTGACATTTTGGAAATGATGTGTTTTTATGATTTTTATCCTGTTTCCATAAAATGGTTATGCCAATGTTTTAGTAATAGGATTTGAAGGCTATTTATATTAAAAACCTTAAAAAATGAGGTACTTGCATATTAACGCAAACACATTAGTAGAAGATAATAAATTATCAGAATATGCCAAACTCTGGCAACCATGTTCATAACAGTCCTTCGGTTGCCATTTTGTCATGCATTGCTTTTTTGTATTTCTAGTTACAGGGACAGAAAAAGGTGTGATATTTTTTGCCATAAACTCTAACCCTCTGAGCATTATATGAGTTTTGCCCTGAAGTTTCAAAGTTCCTCAAAATGTCGTAAATATGTATAATGAATACGAAAGCCATCCTTATATATCGAATTTTCGTCCATAATGCTGACGGTTAGAGTATATGCTTGTTGAATTTGCCAGCAATAGAAGAATTACAGGAATACAGTATTTTTCTGCAAAACTACTAAAAGGAATAATGATGAGATGTGTCTGGTACATAGCTGATGCACAATGATGAGTTTATGCAATTCTCTGGTGTTTTCCAGTGAAAGCATATCAATGCATACATAGTGAAAACAACGCATAACAAATTACAGATAGTTTTCACAAAAAATGTTTTATTTTTTAAAAAATTTATATTTTAAATTGCTAAAGTGTATTAAAAAATTATCGATAGTTTAACAATCATTATAAAAAAAGTTGTGAAAACTGCCAGCTCGCACCTGGTAAGTAATTTTACATTTCCAACTGCAAAAAACTGCCAAACATTACAAGGTAATTGTGATAATATGCAAGTAACAAAAATTATATTTTGTTACATAAATTAGCAGAAACGTTTAGATTCATAGTTTTTTATTATAAAAATGCTTTCCGTTACTCAAGTTTTCAGTCATTCACATTTATAACAGTCCACAGTACCTTGGATAAGCTGGGTTTGTGATATATCATAATTATTACAACATATAGCTTTTTTATACTTAACAAACATTGCTAAAAATTCATTTACAAACCAAAAGTATAAAGCAAAGAAGCAATTACCATACACTTAAACAAGAAATTTAATATTCCCAGGCCTTCAGGAAATCCTATCAAATTTTAAAATAATTATTGAAACCTATAACAATGTTTAAAGAATTACTGACACAATATATATATATATATAAAAAAAAGCAATATATGTACAATGTAATTTTTCCTTAAAAATCTGACTAAAATGTGTATCTTAAAAATCCAAGAAAATTTTAAGTACATGACTGGATAAAGGTAATAAGTTATACAAAAATGAAGATTATTAAATTATATTTTATCATTGTAATTATAACACGCACTACATGTTTAACAGTTTTTATACCTTCTTCCTGCAGCACTGAAAGTTAAAATGTACCATATGCTATAGTTGATGTTAAAAGCTTAAAGTACAACAGAATGCTCAATTATTTAGGTTGACACATTTTTTGCTATAAAATCTCAGTAAGCAATAAAAATATTTTGTAACATTACTCTAAAGCAGTGTGTTCTAATGCAAACACATATTTTTAAAAAAAGAAAGAACAAAATAATGTATGGTACTTCATTTTTTATGCTTCCTCCTCCTTAAGTACCTCTTTGAATTTCTTTCATCTTTCTTTAATCACAAAGGATGAGTGCATGTGTTTTATGAAAGCAAAGTGCTGCATATCTGTGTTCCAATTTAATACATGCATCCTTCCGTATTAACATTAAAAAAATACTGTTAAACAAGTATATTTATTTAGAACATTTTTATTTTAAATTACCATCTCTTTCTAAAACATAAAGAAGCTTTCCTTTAAAACTCAAGCCTTAGCATCAATTAACAATTTGATATCGCTTGATCATAACCGCATGAATCAAAATAGTTCCAAGATTTCAAACTTTCAATGATACTTTTACATTAGAAAAACCATAAAAGTTTTATTGACTATTACAAAAAAAAACATTTTACCCTGAAAAATAAAAATCTCAAGGAGAAAAAAAAAAAAAAAAAAAAAAATTAAAAAAAAAAACCAAGATTAAACAGAAAGTCCACTGAAGTTATTCTATATATTATAAAATAAAACTTCGTTGCCTATGCTAGCTCTGATTCATAAAGTAAACCTCATATAAAGGCTTACATATGATAAGTAAGTTCTTTATTATTAGTATTACTAAATTAGCATACCTGTTATGTTACATGTAATGATGCATCATTCAAATAAATGAGATAAATGTGTATAATATATTTAGGAACTCAAAGAATTATTTTTCATAAAACATGTCATCTACATTAACCTTAATAATCTAAAACCATATGCTGTGTTGTTTCATACTTTTGCATTAAATAAACGTAAATTAAGAACACACAAATTGATAGAAATTTTTAAGCAACCTTAAAAGGAAAAAGTTATCTAGATAACTGCAATTCTGAATTGCAACACTCTTAATACATTTCAATTCAAAAATACATGCAATGAAGCATGCATACATTTAAGAAATTCATTAAATGATCTGTCACTATATATCAAAGAAAAGTCATTAATTTTTATGGTTAGTCTATTATTTCAGGATGTGTAACGATTAACAAGGAGGATAGTCTGTTTTACATTAGAAGACGTCCTGTTTTCATGAGAACTTATCTTCAGGTAAATTAACTACGGAAGTGTGTTAAGGGCACTCCTTGTGTCGTTTTCCTGAGAACTATCACCCAGTGTCCGCTAAATGACTGGATGGTAATTTTCCACATTAGAAACTCGGAAGGATCCCCCTTTGCAGTTTCCTTTCAAATTTAATGTAAAAGGAAGAAAGGGGCTTTTGCTTTTAGCTATTTGGTGTTTAGATGTAGCTGTAGAAAGTCGCACCACGTGACTGTTCAGAGCCACTTCAAGCAGTAGTTTTCATATGTATGGCTGTAATGACTTATTGTTTTACTTTTATTACTCAAATCTTTATTAAGTTTTAAAATAAATATTTAAAAGACCGCTGGTCTGATTATTCATCCATCACGGATGCTCTTACGTTACAGCTATATATAAAAATGGTGGCAGCAATGTGGAATCAGTAATCCATGGAAACATTACGGACGCCAGTTCGGTTAAAAAGGAATATCAGTCTCCTCAATACAGTTCATCTTTAAGCTGTGTGGATCAGAAATTCATGAAAAAAGTTACAGACGACAGTCCACTTAAAAAAGAACGTCAGTCTCCTAAGCTCATTTTTAAGCAGCTCATCTGTAAGCAGTGTGGGATCAGTAATCTACGGAAACTTTACAGACGCCAGTCTGGTTAAAAAGGAACGTCAGGCTCCTCAATACAGTTCATCTTTAAGCTATGTGGATCAGAAATCCATGAAAAAAGTTACAGATGCCAGTCCAGTTAAAAAAGAACGTCAATCTCCTAAGCTCATCTTTAAGCTATGTGGATCAGAAATCCATAAAAAAAGTTACAGATGCCAGTCCAGTTAAAAAAGAACGTCAATCTCCTAAGCTCATCTTTAAGCAGTGTGGATATGAAATCCACAAAGGAAGTTTACGGATGTCAGTCCTGATATAAAAGAACGTCAGTCTCCCAAATTCAGTTCAAGTTATGAGACTATCATTGTGAAAAATATCAACATTTTTTTTAAATTTCATGCGACCGCCTCCTGTCCGAAGTAATTCCCGTGTAGGGTAGTGTAAAAAAAAAAGTTTTTCATCCTTGTTAGAAGTGAACAGTCAGGTTAAAAAAAAAATCCAGTCCGAAATCATCAGTGTCCATTGTGAAGTAGTAGAGTGTGTGTTGTGATAAAAGTGATATATAAAAATCTTAAGTTGGTGACTAATTAATTTGTGACAGCATCTTTTTCCAAGTATCAACCTGTGTATCAAGTCTATAATCCAGGCGGGTAAGTACCTTGGACTTTTATATTGAGGCAGCAAAGCTATTTCCATAATTTAGTTTTTACAACTGTTTTAAGTCGATACTGTTTTCTGTAAAGCTTGAAGAAATGTGTTGTTTTGGTTTTTATGTTTACAATAAGAAGCATAAATTCTAGAATTTGAGTTTGTGGTAATAGATATTTTATTATCTGAAATGTTTATACGTTATGTTGAAATTAAGCTTATATAACTAAATGTGTAAAGAGAAGAATTACTGTCATTTGGAAGGTTCTAAGGCTAGTTGGTATTTTAAGATATAATTTCTAAGACGTCCAGAATGTTTTAAATGTTGGAATTTTCAGTTGTGTAAAACATTATTTGTATTTGAAACATTTTTTTTTTTTTTCTGTTGAACGCATAAAAGGGAAAGGCTAGAAATCCCTAGTATCTTACATTTTAACTGTCGTTATATGAATGTTTAGTTAGGAGCATATATATGTTTTTTCTAATTTAATTTACTTTGAAATGCGTAGTTTTTAATACACTTTGGAAATTTTATGAAAGTATATTATCTTATCATAAGCATTTGAGTTTTACGCAGTTGTATATAAAGCATTTAAAAGTTTAAAATTATCTCTAGTATCATAAGTCCTCAAGTAGACTAAATATTTTTGAAAGCGTAATGTGCATATTATAGTGTAAACTCTCTTGCATTTGTGTTTAGATCTGTAAGACATGTTGCGAAAAATTACGGGTTAAACTTTTCTTCTTCCTTTTTGAAACTGATATATGTTAAAACAATTTTATATATATAGAAAGAGGGAGCTAGAATTGTTATCCTAATTTGGGCTTATATTATCATGGCATTCTTAGCAAAAACTAAAAAAGGTGAACTTTAAGCATTGGCTGAAGAGTTAAGGGAAGAGGTTGGACCTGACATTAGGACATTGCCTCTAATACAGCTGATTAAGAGAAATGAAACCTATGAGGAGGAACTTCTGTTGGAAATCTGTTGGAAAATATCACTTCAGTGAAGCTTGAGAGAGAAGCAAAGGAGAGACAAGATAGAAGACAAGAAGAGAGGCAAGATATAATTAGAAAACAAAAAGAAAGGCAGGATAGAATTAGGAGAGAAGAAAGTGATTTTGAATTAACGATATTAAAGTTACAAGGTGCAGTCGATACGAAAGGTTTGGAAGTCCAACACTATTTGCTCGGAAACCGGACTGTAGAAAAATTAGCAGGAAATCAAAATGAAGGAGTCTTTTGTCCACATCCTAGTCACGAAACTGAAAACAGGCAAAATCACAAAGAAATGCACGACAGAAGTGGCAGGTGCATAGCTAACGGGGAAATTTCGCTCTCTGTTAAAGAGGCGATCAGATCAGACCTTTTCTAGGAATCCTACTCCTGAAAAGCGAAGCTAGTTTACCTAAAGAAAACTCAATGACCACAAAGGGCATTTCATACCTCCCTGTAGAAGGAAGCAACCCTTCATCCCGAACAAAAGAACTGAGGGAAGCAAAATTGCTCCCTCAGTAACAGTGGTCAACACAGAGGTGAATGAACCAACTTTTCATTCATTAGGCACGACTTGAAATTCTCTTACAAATAGAAAGTAATCATGGGAAATCACATATTTAGCAGGTTTAGCCTCTCAAAACTTTTCCTTAGAAAGGAATTATCTAACAGAAAACGAAGTGCTAATTAAAGACCTGGAGAATGGTCAGGAACCTCGGGGCATTGCCGAAGCAGTTCAAGAAATACACTTATATATTTGTGGACTTTTGCCCACCACACTTACAGAAAAGGAAAATATATTAACTGCAGCTTGTTTATTCTTCACATATTCTGAGAAGGCTCCATTGGAAGATATCACTTCTGTTAGTGAGGTGGATGCATTATTAAAACCTTCCACCAGAACGGAAATTTCTAAAGTTTTCGATAAAAACAAGGAAGTTTAATTCTACCAAATTCGGCCTCGTACCAACCAGACAAATTCTCGGTAGATCTGACAGAGTCTGAAACTTTCCAAAGTGGTTTGTCAAAAACAAAATGTATTGTAAATTTACCAGGAGAAGCAGAAAGATCCACAAATCATCATTTATTTATGTTAGTACCTTACACTGAGATGTCTAAAGGGAATAATTATAGCTACTTCATGAATGATGTATATATAACTCTTATTATAATGAAGTGGATTTTTATGTTAATGACAGATCAAATATGTATAATTATTCTGAGGTCATGCGCAGTAGTTCTCGATTAGGTTTCAGGTCTCCACAGAGAGATTACCAGAAACTGATAATCAAATATCTGCAAAGCTTTTCTTTTCAGCCTGGATAGATATAATCAATATTAGATTTAAGAATGTAATTGTATATTACATGTTTTCAGAAAAACTGTAAAATTCTATTTTGTTCTGTGTGTGATTTAGTTCTTAGTATTAGTTTATACACTGGCCTCAATATAAGTTCCTATTGTTTTATCCTTAGTACTTACCCCAGCATAGTGTAAAAATTTTTATGTTTAATTTATTATTTAGTGCTGGCTTTATGTGTATCTAACAGTGATATTTAAGTAAGAGATATTGGAATTCTGCAACCTCCCGGGAGAGAAGGGATTCTAATGATCATCCATTTTACATTAGACTTTCTGTTTTCAAGAGAACTAATCTTCAGGTAAAATAACTACAGAAGTGTGTTATAGGCACCCCTTGTGTGGTAATGACTAAACTAAATGACTTCCCCACTAAATGACTGGATGGTAATTTTTCACATTAGAAACTCGGAAGGATCCCCCACGGGGTTTCCTTTCAAATTTAATGTAAAAGAAAGATACTTTTGCTTTCGGCTTTTTGGTGTTTAGATGTAGCTGTAGAAAGTCTCGCCACGCAACTGTTTAGAGGCGGTTCAAGCTGTAGTTTTTGTCTGTATGGCTGTAATGACTTATTGTTTTACTTTCATTACTCAAGAAATCTTTATTAAGTTTTAAAATAAATATTTAAAAGACCACTGGTCTAATTATTCATCCATCACAGATTCTCTTACATTACAGATGTTCCTTGGATTATTGCCAAGTTGTTGTTTCATTTATAGTAACCCAAGTAGTTGAATGTTATGGAAATCCTAATTTGAGGTGACTGGTGAATTTGACTGATGAGAAAATATTTGTAAGGGCTTATTTCTGCATTGGATGTCAGGTAGGAAGTATGTTGCTTATTTTGTGCTATACACTGTAAAAGTGATGAGATTAATGTAAGGTTTCTGTACGATTTGGAGCAAAAAGGTAAAAAAGCATTAATTGAGTGGTGCATACATGAAGGTTTACTTAGTAGTCATTATAAGTGTCCTGTTTGTAAGGCGAAAATGCATATAATTGAATGTACAGATCACTTTGACGCAAGAAAGGTTCATGCAACGAAATGCCACCAACAGTCCGGCACTATGGAGGATATTTTTATTCTTATTATGAATTACTTCTCTTATTTTTGTGAACTTATGTGGTGATGGTAGTATGCATATTCTAGTTTAGATAATTCTAGAAAGTTTTTGGAAGCTGTTAAGGAATTTTACAAGCCACACTCTGAAGTCACAGAAATTTCTAAATATGGTAAGTCAATATTTCCTTTTTCTAATGCATATATGTGATAAGATGTATTTGCTTTTTTGTGTTATTTCACAGTGTGATTTAAAATGCAGTTTATTGAACTTCGATTGGGTACAAATTTTGGTGATGAGTAGCCTTGTTTTATCATTATATGACATCATCAATCTCCTGTTTTTAAGCGAAAATAGATCGATGTATACATGGACGAAGTCAAAGGAGTGCGCAATAGCAAGTTTGTGCAATTCTCTGATGTTTTAAGTGACAATACATCGATGTGTACATGGACACCAAGTTAGTGAAATTCTTTGACTTATTTTGTTTTTGTGTAACAGCCATCTTGAAAAAAATTGTACCTTACTGTCCAATAGCCAAGGGGCACCCTTAAATATATTTCGACTTGTTTGCAAAATGCAAATAAGTGTAAGAGTCACTTCTAAATGAAATGAAAATATAGCTTTTAGACAAACTATTCATTATTTCTTAACAGTCAATCTCTCCTTTTTATCATTTAAACCTTCAGTTTCTAATTTGATACTCGATCATCACATTGCTTTCTTTGTCCACGATTCTTAAATTTACTTCTTCAATTAAGTATACGTGCTACCTTGGTGCAGTATTGAAAATGCTTTCTGAGCCAAGTGAAGTGTTAATGTATTTTATATGGATTAATTAAATTTATCGTTATTTATAACAACTACCGTTAAGTGCATAAATAAACATTTTTAAAATTTTCATCTTATATAATTGTATGCTTTTATTTTCCTTTTATGCATTCATATTAAAGCAAATGTGAAGTCATATTTAGTGAATAAATTGGCAAAATCATCTAAAATTAATATGTAATTAAATGGCTATATAAATAAAGTATCAAACATTAAATACCTGGATTGCAGTTAAAATTATAGAATAACTGCAATAATTTTTCAAATTGCAGAATAACTGCAATTCACGTACACTGGTCTCACTGATTATGAATTAAACAGTTAAACATGCAAAGAACAGATCATGAGATTAACATACTGATGACACATGAAATTTTATTCTTACAGCAGCAATCCAACCATGAGCTATTTAATAAATTTTAAAATGAAGTGATATACATACCTTAGCAAAAATTATAAAAAATTATCTATGACTGAATGAAATAAATATATAACGATTTTTGTACGAGTCTCTTTTTGCGCCTGAAAAACAAGAACTTAAATGTCAACAAATAATAAAAATGCACATCATGGGAAAGGAACGATGGGGAGATGATGATTCAACACAAAAAGTATTTATCAGACTGCACAGCTGCGTAAAAATATTTGATACAATTAACCTTCATATTAAAATTACACATAGTAAATACATTAAGAATGAGGATTACTGCTTATTCAGAACTAGTTATACCATTACAATTAATGTTAACTAGAACTAGTTATATATTTCAGAAGTAGTTATAAAATTACAGTTAATGTAAAGTGTAATCTTATAACTAGTTCTGAAATCGACTTTAAGCATACAGAGTTTTTATTCATTTATTCAATATATGCTGTCAAAACATATCAGCATTGCCTTAAAAATATCAGAAGTTCATATTATATAGATAGTTTTCTGCTATATACTCTTTCTAATTCAAATGAAAGAAAGAACTTTCAATAAATTCCTAATCCCCGAAAACCGAAAATGGCGAAAGTACGGAAGGACTTTACAATGAGACTGCATAAATGGAACTGCTTCAAATACAAAAGCACAAATGATAAAAAATGAAATTATAATGGAAAATTTAAATAGTCGAAGATCTAACTGCATATTTACTTACCATTTGCAAAAAAACGAATCTCATAAGTTAGGTTAAATTCAACACCGGTATCCTCAGCTTTAAACACCGCGATACAGTTACAGTTAAAATACAGTAATTATTAATATTCCAGTACTTTTTAAAAAGCATTGAACGATCTCTTTAACAAGTTGATCTTAAACGAGTCGCAATGACATATTATTTTGAAGGTTAATAAAATACTTGGCTCTTGATCTCTGTATGCAAATGTCTTAGGGCGAGAATGAAATCTAATTCGAAATGTGATCACTTTCTGCCCTATCATTTCTTAACATTTGGGCTCCTAGAAAAAAAGACTTAGCGGGTGCAAAACAAGACATCTGTCTATTTTGTCTACGGGTACTAATGGTAACCATTAGTGCTCTAGAAGTAACGAGAAATTGAGTACCCGTATGTATTCGTTACTCAATGAACCAGTACTCGTTACTATCGTATCGTTACTCGTTACTTGTTCTGAATCGAGTATAGCATGAAGTGTCTTATCGCATTGAATCGCATGAGCGCCTGAACCCCGCGAGAACAGAAGAAAAGCAGTTTTGCGACAGAGACGGGACATTTACGCCGCTTTTTTGGGTAGAAATAATTCATTTTTTTTTTTTTGCTGTTATTTTGTGGTACACTAATATGATTAAATATTTAATCTTCTATTGTTGTCAGGCTCAATTTCTAAAATCACAAGCGCGCAGCCCTACGGAAGGCCGTCAGGAAAATAGGAAAAATTAAAAATAAATAAAATAAATGCTATAAAAATAATATAATTAGTAATTAAAATAATAAAAAAGAAGAATAACTAAAATAATGTAATAATTAGCAACTGAAATATAAAATACTTACCATTAAAATTCAATAAAAATTTAATTAATTCTTCAATTTATGATGAATAACAAATAATAAAATGACCAGGCCTCGTCTTATTGGTTTAGTACCGTTTCGTCCTTTCTCGTTTCATCCCCAGCTCGAAAAAGTGCCGTTTCGTCCACTGCCTTCCCCCACCAATACCCTGTTTCCCGTTTCATCCACTGTTAAAAAAACATACGTTCACTATAGGATAAGGCGAACGCCTGTTTACTTCAATTAAAATAGTTAGATGACTGTTTCTACTTAGCTTTTGATTTCTAATACTATTTAATATTTTATGCAGACAAAAAGTGCTGAGCAGAATGATGAATTTCAGATGTGTTCAAAAGGTGTGTATCTGAATCTAATAACATTTTTGCTAGATAGTATCCATTTTTTTTTAATTTCACGTATCTCTAAAGCAACAGAACCATGGTATCACTATTTTGACACACACACAGACAAAAAAAATGTATAATTAAGAATAACGTTTCATTTTTTATTAAAAGTAATGGGTATTCTTTAAATGCAACCATTCATGCTTTTAGAGGATTTTACATGTGGTGATCTTAAAAAGGCAACGTTCACTACCAATGTTTGTCTATGTTCTCAAAAATATAGGTCTCTTTTAGAAAGTGACCTGTTAAAGATGTCGTCAATAGATGATTTGCTATAATTATTTCCTAATAGATAATGTAATTTAAGGTCAAATGTAATTTAAGGTCACAAAGACTCTTTATATTAAGAGAGATTTATGGCTCCAATGTTTCTTTCGTAATTAGTTGTTTCTAAGCTTAAATATTTTCTTATGCTTTTTATTGTACATAACTGAAATATTTGCTTTGAGACAGGCACACACGCACACGTAATAGTCTACATAGAGAATAAAAAATACGAAGAATATTCTCTATTACATGTTTATTTCAGAACAGCAGATTTAAATTATTTTGGAAATGAATATTGTTACGGATTTTACATTTATTTGGCTATTTATTTAGAATTGTAATTAAAATTGATTTATATTTCCCGTGCAACGCAGACGATTTTTGAAGAGAAAGCTATGTCGAAAAAATAAAAATAAAAGACAGCCGGCATTTAATATTTAATTAATAAATATCTCGTTATTACTGTTGCCATCCAAAAAATCGAGATTGTTCTAGTGATAATTAAAAAGCTTATAAAAGCCGAATTGAAACACCTCATCTCAGTTCTCATCATTATCTCTGTTGGAAGGACTTTGTGTTTTTATTTTATCTTTTAATACTACTTAATGTATTTAAACTTATGATTTTTCATTTTGTATTTGCGCCTCTGTGCGATGATGCATTTTACAAATAGTGCGTCTTACAGGGTGATCAGCGAATAAGCCCTGGTTTCAAAATTAAATAGTTCTACAACAAAGATCGCTAGAATTATGCGGTAAACTGTACGTTTATTAGCAAAACTGTAAAAATGGTGTACAAAAGTTTAGAAAATTTAGTTACGAAAATCGTTACCAAATGGCGCTCTAATCGCAATGACCTCATCTCAGTTGTTGTTGTTGTAGTTGTTAGCTGTTTAAAGCGAACTGTTGTTTGTTTCCTGAAGGCTGTTATTGATTGTAGCGATTTCGCTGTGAGATAGAATTATTTCATTTGTTTTGAATTAAGTTTTGCTAAATGTTTGAAATATTGTGATATTGCGCGAATATCTGTGAAGAAATATTTCAGCATTTTGATTTATTTCTTGTGGAAAGAATAAATTTTTGTTAACTTTTTAACGACTTGTGCATTCAATCCATAACGAACTCGTACGCACGCAACAATTTTTTGGTGTCAGAAATGGGATTGAATGCCTTTAACTAGAGCAATGGAAGAACAATTAATTCAGTTTATGGCAGCCTTTGCTGCATTTAAAGAAGATATTAAAGCTGGCCAAGAATCCGTTAAAGAGGAGATAAAAGTAGGTCAAGAAAAGATTGAAGCAGGTCATGAGGAAATGCAAAGAGAAATTACCAGCGTAATAGAAAATAAATTCAGGGCTATGAAAGGCAGAATTGACGCTGTTGAAAATAAAGTTGAACACATTGAAGGTAGAGTTTCTGCTGTGGAGCAAAGAATCGAAGAAAGAGTCTCTGCCGTCCAACACCTAATCAAACAACAAATTGATGACAAGGTTTCTGCGGTTGCGAAAGAAGTTTAACACTTTAAAGAAATTCGTAGCGACGGCAGGAAGCAATTCGGATAGTTTGAAATTTCTACCCATGAGTGCTCGTCCCTCTCTGAAGCTATCCACATATGATGGGAAGATCTCTTAGCAAGTTTATAAGACTCAATTTTCTATAGTTGCTGAAGCAAACGGATGGGATTCTCAAGCTAAGGCCTGTCATCTTGCCGCTTCTCTGAGAGCCGACGCAGCGGATATCCTGCAGACTCTTCCCGAAAACAAAACGATAGATTTCGAAGCTCTGTCTGTGCTTTGGGGCTGCGTTTTGGAGAGAAGTGTTTAAAAGATTATAGCAAACTTCAGTTAAAATCCCGTCAACAGAAGTCTACGAAAACACTCCAGGAGCTCACCACGGATGTTGAAAGCTCTCCCACCTCGTCTTTTCGGAGTGCACGACAGAAACAAGGAAAATCCTGTCCCTGCAGTACTTTATCAACCTCATCCGGGATCCTGAAGTACAGAAAGCACTGCCAATGGCAGATGTGAAGGATATAAAAAGCGTCCTAGTGTACGCCATGAAATTCGAGGTAGCTCAGCAAGCAATTCGTAAGGGTCACCACCCAGTCAGAGCTGTGCGAGTCCACGAGCCGGTGGCTCAGTTGATGGTCCATTTAGATGATTTATCCAGAGAAGTGAATGCCTTGCAACGGTATATTAGTGATAAGAAACCGACCGTAAAGTGCTGGAACTGCGGTGCTGTAGGGCACATGCGAAGGAACTGCCGAACACTGCGCAACAGGGAGAATAAGACGAACGATATAAACAGACAATTAAATGCCATGAAATGGAAAAGAAGTGACAATAAACGAAAGTGCTGGAACTGCGGAGCTGAAGGCCACTTACGAACGAACTACAGAACCCCCCGAGGTGCGGAAAATAAGATCATTTCCCAGCAACGACTCAGGAAGCAATTTAATGATTATAACAAACTAAAGCATAACGCGGGAGGTAAGATTGAACGATAGTGAAAAACCCTGTTTTAAAGTGCTCAAGATTTCTGCAGAGAATGGCAACAGTAACGGACTATCCATTAATGGGCATATCGACGGAGTTCCTTGCAGTATGATCATTGATACAGGAGCTAATGTTACCATCATTCGGGAGGATTTAGCTCAAAAATTTAAGGACAAACTGATTTGGACGCCATCCTGTCTCACCCTCCAGACTGCGTCCGGCGAGAAAATTGATATAGAGAAAGTTAAACATGAACATTACCTTTGGAAGTGCCACCTACTATCACACAGCATATGTGGCGGATATTACAGATCCTTGCATACTCGGATTGGACATTTTAAGGAAATACAATTTTTCCTTAGACTTCAAAAACAACAAACTGCTTTCAGCATTTGAAGACATGACTATCGATCCTCAGAAAGGATCCTCACAACGAAACGCCGACGTGTTGTCTGAAAGACCTTGCTCAGAAAGCTGCCGAAATTATACTAGGGTTGAAGAGAAACCCAAGACTACCATCAATTCTCCATCCCAGATGCTCATCGGTCCTGATCTTCGTCTGCTTTGTGATTTCTTATCTGACCGTCCTGCAGATGCGCCTTCATCGCCTGAGGAATACATCCAAGATGTCCAGGCCCGGTTTGAAGTGAAGCACCGCTCTGCACGAAAGCGAGTCAACTTGGCGACGAACAAGATGAAGACCCGCTACGACACGAGAGCCACTGAGCATCGTTTCAACGAAGGAGACAAGGTGTAGTTATGGAATCCGACTCGTCGAAAAGGACTTTCTCCAAAACTACAGTCACTTTTGAATGGTCCTTACACAGTCCTAAACAGGCTGAACGACGTCGTGGTTCGGATCCGTAAGTCATCGAACTCTAAACCTAAAGTCGTTCATTACGACGAGTTACTTCATTACAATGGCCATAGTACGTAGTGTATATAATTGTAAATAATAATGTAAATAGTATAAGACCATGGTCCTATTTGTATTTAGTATTTGATTTGTATTAGCATTTGATAAGCATTTGTATTTGATAGTATTTGTATTTAGTATTTGATAGTATTTGAATTGTATTTAGCGTTTGATAGCATTTAATTTGCTGAAAGTTACTTATTGCAATTATTGTTTATTTTGTTATTGTAAAATAATGTTTATTATAACGTTGACGCCTTAGTTGTAAGTTTGGCTTCCAAGGATTGTACTGCCCGGGACGTGTAGTCCTTGGGAAGGGAGCAATGTTACGGATTTCACATTTATTTGGCTATTTATTTAGAATTGTAATTAAAATTGCTTTGTATTTCCCGTGCAACGCAGACGATTTTTGAAGAGAAAGCTACGTCGGAAAAATAAAAATAAAAAAGCGCGTTCATTTAATATTTAATAAATAAATATCTCGTTATTACTGTTGCCATGCAAAAAAATCTAGAAAAATCGAGGTTGATTAGTGATAATTAAAAAGCTTATAAAAGCCGAATTGAAACACCTCATCTCAGTTGTTGTTGCAGCTGTTGTTGCAGTTGTAGTTGTTTAAAGCGAACTGCTGTTTGTTTACTTAATGCTGTTATTGATTGTAGCGATTTCGCTATGAGATAGAATTATTTTATCTGTTTTGAATTGAGTTTTGCTAAACGTTTGAGATATATTGCGAATATCTGTGAAGAAATATTTCAGCACTTTGATTTTATTTCTTGTGGAATGAATAAATTTTTGTTAACTTTTTAACGACTTGTGCATTCAATCCATAACGAACCCGTACGCACGCAACAACATGATGTCTCTTTTTGGAAAAAAATTAAAAATGAAAATTCTGTTTTTTGAAATCTTTTGTCAACTTATATCATTTCATATTTTGTTATAATATAATAATTCATGTGTACACAATAAAATTCGTCAGAATACAAAGAATATCTTTGATTACATTTTTTATTTCGACACAAGAGATGTAAATGATTCAAAAACTTCAGTTCCTTTTTCAGCATAAATCATTTACTTTTTTCTTGTGCGTATGTGAGCCAATAAGCGATAAAGTCGCTGAACACTAGTAGTTCGAATCCCGGCAAACGAGTTGGCTGCACGGCCGTTTTCGTGGTTTTCCCCATGTGTAACTTGCATATTAGCCAGTTTTCCCGTAAAACGTCCTCCACGAAGGCATCCCTGACCTTAGGCAAAAACCCCAGAGTGCTTTGCCGTAACCGAATAATCCAAAACCGAAATGGAAAAGAGGGAATTGGTAGCGACAAAACAGCACTTTTTTTTAGCTCGGGATGAAACGGTACCAAGCCTCTGAGATTAGGACAGTGGGTAAAAGCGTTCTTCTGCAGGTGACAGGCGATGGGAGAAAAATTGGACGAAACGTCTTTTAGAAGAATGGACTACATAACCAAATTTCCATCCATACTCCTCTGTAAACACTACATTTTCTGCTCGTCCAAGGCCTAAATTTAGCTAGTGTTCGGCTTAGTTCTTAAGAAATTGCAATTTCAGCCACAGCCTCGAAACAAGACGATGTCTAGTATTTTATTTTATTACTTTGCTATTCATCGTTAATTTAGGAATTAATTAAATTTTCACTTGTCTTTACATTTTTATTGAATTTTAATAATAATTATTTAATATTCTAGTTGCCAATTATTTTATTATTGTATTAGTTATTTTATTTATTTTTTTCCACCTTTCATGATGACTTTCCGTAATGTTCCAGCACATCTAATTTTAAAAATTAAGCCCTGACTACAACCAACGATTGCGAAAATAAAAGCCAAGTAAGGAAGATGGATATGTATATGTGTGTGTATACTTTACATTTAATTATAAATTATTTAATATATATATGTATATATTTACGTTTGGTAGTATTGCCGATTGCAATAAATGAGGCAGGTACACATCTAGATGTTATAACGGTCCCATATACAAAATTTCAACGTTCTACAACTAATCGTTTTAGTGTTATGCGAAATGCATATATACGTAAGTACACGTCACAGAAAAATCCCTTTTAAGTATCAACTTATATCCCTTTAATTCCATTTAACAATCCATTTCGAAAAAAAAAGAGTTCTTTGTTGTGTCCGTACGTACAGACGTCACCCAAAAAATAATCCACAGGGATTCGGTAATGGTCAAAAATGGATTTTTCCGTTGAAATATGATACCCAATATTTTTCACAATTACAATACTTACTTTTCTTTACTTCGTTCAAAGAAGTAAAGAAGCTATATTAACCTACATATATAAACAGTACCTACATGCAGTATATAAATATTTCAAATGAATAAAATCTCACTATGGCACGCTCAAAAAAAATCAATAATCATTTAAATTATCCAAATTTCCAATTTACACACATAATATGCACTATAAGTCTTAATGTAAACCAAAGCAAATACAAAATAACGCTTTACGCTGTCAAAATTGCTCATCCTCTTAAATATCAACAACTAAATAAAATTTCAGCTCAAACATATGATGTGATTCCGATGAATTAACCAAACAAATTCGAAATTATCAATAAAAAAATATGCTGGCATTGTGACGCACAGGTATTGTTAGCAACCGCAGCATTCGTATTCGAACAGAAAACCGCATCATTCCTATTCGTATTCGAACAGCAAACCGCATCATTCGTATTCGAATAAACCGCATCGTACGACAAACGGAAGTAACAGAATGAATTTTTGAGTACCGATTCGGTACTTCGAAGTCAACCGGTGTACCCGTTACTCGGTAACGAATACATGTGGTTTGCTCCAGCTCTAGTAGCCATTAACGACTCTATTTCAAGCGGGACAGGAGTGATGTTAGCACCGAACGAGCCTCGAGGTCCAATGTCCATCGAAATTCATAGATTATTAAGAAATATTGTATGGTCCGAATAACTGTTGATGATAAGGAATTGCCTGAGCATTAAATGAAATATAAGGATAATTTCTCGGCATAAAATGATGGTGGTGATAAGCTGATGACATGAGGTTACTGGTAGAACTTCTTTACGTACAAATCAAAACACGTAGTTACACAAGCAAGGGTAACCGTAGAAAACTGAGTGTTTAATTTATGAACGCGTATCGTATAACTTCACGGGATAATCTTCGGAGAAGAGCCTTGTGGGAGATGTGGGATATCGATTTATAGCTGAGTTGGTTAAACTGTATATTACGGGCCAGTTTAGCGCGTTTTCAAAAAGTCGCCAAATCGGTTATTTTCGCGCGTTTTAGAAAATCGTTAACTCATCATATCGCCATATTAGATGGTTGCGAATTTGAATGAATCTTGTAAACATGCAAAAAATAGATCATGTAAACATGAAAAAATATCTAAACAACCTATAAACATGCAAAAATATCTAAAACAAAAGTTTTTAAAAAAAAAAGATAAAAGTATTTGAAAGTTAATAACTATGTATTTTATGGAATCAACAATATTAAAACTTTTCAAATTATCATGTACCATTTTTAAGATAGTAGCACAATGGAGTAAAACTTTTTATCACGAAATTTGATAAATTATAATAAGCAGTAAATGATTGGAAAGTATTGATTCATGTTTAAGTTTAGAGTTCACTAGCGGCCGAGTGGTAAAGACGCTGAACAGTGGTAGTTCGGTCCGAGGTTCGAATCCCGCAAACGGGCTGGCTGCATGGGCGTTTTCCCCATGTGTAACATGTATACGAGCCAGTTTCCCTTAGAAAGCCCTCCACGAAGGCATCCCTTCCCTTAGGCAGATAGCCCTCGTGTGCTTTGCCATAATTGAATAACTTAAGCTTAAAAAATGCAAAAGAAAAAGAAAGATAAAATTCAAAATTTCGATATACTGAAACATGAGCAATAGTATAGTAAAAAAAAAAAAGTGGTTAAACAATTTTAAATATGTAATTTATACTTTTACGATAAATTTTTATTTATAATAAACAGTAGAAACTCGCATTTGTTTATATCTACAGTAAAATGTAACAATACAATGGAAATGAAATTCAAAATTGGCGCGCTCATTTCAACCACGTATATTACCACTAATAAAAATTACTTTTATTTTATTTATTTATTTTTTTTTTGTATTTAAATTAAAATCTGAATTAATCAAGACACCTCCATTCACACAAATCTGTTGCATCTTTCCTTTCAACTAATTTCATACTATTTTTACACTTAGGACATTCGTACATATTCGCAATCAAACCATAATTCATGCACCATTCTACCACACATCTTTCGCCCTTATCTTGCAACTCAATCAAATAAGTAAAATCCACACGTTCAACTCTTTCGACACCAGCCATTTTGCTTACACAATCCACTAGAAGGGCAGTGAAATGACGAATTGGCCTGAATTAAAGTTGGGGACGAGTCTTCGGCCTAGCCGCCTTTACTCCACAATTATTATCCCTATTAGAAGTCATTATTGAAAATCATGAGATCTACCTTAAAATTAAAGTAGAAAATTAGTTAAGCCAAAAATTGCGGCATAGGTGCCGCCATCTATGGGTGGTGAAATCAATTATTGAAAAGCAGTGTGACTAGCGTGTCGCCATCTATTGGTAGTATTTGAAATATGATTTTCTACTGTTAACTTAGTTTTCTTCGGAAAATTTTGACATGATCTCAATTGTTCTGAAAGCTAAAAGCATTTTTTTGCGTTGTACTCTGAGTAGGTTTGAAATCCATACGCGACATCTGGCTCCGGACGGTGCCTTGTTTTTAACCCGCTAAGTCTTTCTGAACTGATGGGAGAAAATCAAGCTTAGGTGCGAAGGAAAGGTGTATAGGAAGGCGGCAATTTCGTTCCAGAGAAGAGTAAAAAAGAACTTTGTACATTTTATACGAGTTCGAAAGGCCAAGAAGAAAAGATTAAATAAAATAAAATTAAAATTAATGGCCCAAAAGTAATAAAGGAAGGGGAAAAAAGAGCCTATAGAAGGAAAAGGAAAAGAAGTAGAAAATTTCCTAAAATATGATTGTGTCCTTGAATGTAGTCAGAAGTTCATTTACAATAATTAGTGTCTCCCAGGTGAGTGTAGTGAGTGTGTTTGGTAAAGTTGAATAGATGAGATGATGAAAAAAAAAGAGGGTGTCCAGTTACATAACAATTTAAGTTTAGTTAAGAAGCTAACTTTAGGAAGACAGGAAATCAAAAATAAAAAAAATAGGAATTCATATTTAATATATATATATATATATATAGGCCCTAACATGGGAAAAAAGGCAATATGCTTGTCTTCACCTTGAGACCCAACAACAAAAAGACACTTAACATCAGATAAAAGTAAATATTATTTTAACTAAAGTAACATTTACTATTAACATTCCCAACATATTCATATATTTTTCAGAAAACATCATCAGACAAAATCATAAGTCCATACATAGTGCATGAGCATATCAGCAAAAATAAATAAATGACAGAGTTTATTTTTATTTTAATATTAATTAGATTTTTCATTAATTTAATCATCATAATTTATTAGATTAGAAGTAGTTCAACAAATTGAGGCTCACTGTATTTATATTAGCTCATAATTCTGAGAGATACATTCAAGGAAATATAGAATAATCCATATCTCTCATATGCCAACTGAAAAAAAAAATCGAAGATTGAAGTAACAAAAAGCGTAATCTAATAAATTTATCGATACCCAAAATCCCCATTTTCTCTCTCAAGAAATTCTTCATAGCAAAGATAATGGGCACTCCAAAGTATAACCGATACCTGACGAGAGCTGCTGATCAGAGAAACTAGCGTCTCTACGGAATAGTTACTAGAAAGAAATGCCAGAAATATAGTTCCTGTTAGGATTCATTGTGAAAATGAATGTAGGGAGTTTTGTTCATAGATGACAAAGCTAAACATCAGCAACATATATTTAAATAAAAAAAAATCAGTACAGCAAAAACACATAAAACGCTTTTTCTTCTTTTTTCATATTAAAAAAAGCAACCATTTCAGGTTTTCGCTCTCTTACATCTGTTGCCACTCCCGAACACAGAAACTTACCTCTCATGGAGTTTGATCGTGACGCAACATTCTCCCCACCTTGAGTTTGGGGATATAAACTGAAAAATGTAACTTAATGATAATATACGCATGCAATTTCAGATAACAAAAACGTACAAATAACAATAGAAATATTTCAAACTATTGGAATGCAAATTGAAATCAATATTTTAGAGTTTAAATATAGAAAGTTCAAAAGTTTGCTTAGAAGTTTATAAATCCAGTCTTTTAACTGGTTTTATTGTTCGTCCTGAGCGAGACACGGGAGCAATTTCATTACAGTCAGTATTAAGCTCAGGATATTCAGCTACCATTTCCGGAACCTTCTGAGTTTCCGATAAGACTTGCTCGTAGTTGGTGTCAATTCCAAAGTTAGAACTTTACCAGCTTTAGCAGCATCTTCATTTAGAACTTCCTTTTTCACTTTCTCCAGAAGTTCAGTTTTCTCCTTTAACATGACCTCACTCAAAGAATATTCTTAAATTTTGACTTCTAGAGTTTTTGTTTTCTGCCATAGTTACATAACAACGGAGAGAGACCCCCTGCGCTGGATGACACGAGGTCTTCTTTTCAAGGTTTGTAGAACGCAATCTCCAGAGACCACCCGAGGGGGCGCCACTCCCCCCGGTCGATGCAGAGGGATTTAGAAACCCAGAGCATTCAGAGGGATTTAGAAACCCAGAGCATGATGGAGAAAGCGACGGGCGACCTCACGAAGAGATCCACAGGGCCGCAACTCAATCATCAACTGAAAAAACACAAGACGAAATTCCTGTGAGCGGGGCACCACTCCCTCTCACAGTACTAAAAGGACAAGATTAAAATTTCGACAGACATCGCCATCCCTCTGCACCAACTGAGTGGAGTCCATCCCACCTCGGAAAGCCTTCGATATCTGACCATGTAACGTCCCTACAACCAAAGTCACAGACAAGACAGTGCCAGTACGGTCCCTGCCAAGCCTGAACCTCCACTGAATAAACGATGGCTCTATTCCTGTGAAGACTGTTAATTTACCCAAAGAATCGAAGCTTTCTAGACACGAGTCCAGTCAGTTGTCTGGAAGGACCCTGGGTCTCCTCCCATAAATGGTCGGTTCCGGAAATTCCGCCCAGTCGATCCCAAGGGATGTTTGTTCAGCATCGTTAGCCTATGTCAGCCGAAGCCAACCAGCGAGGACCACGAGGAGGAACTGAGGAAGGAACTGAACTGAGGGAGACGAGGCTAGGCCTCCATCCCTCGGCGACTGAACCCTCAGACCAAACGGTCTCCTACCGCCAGCTTTCGGTTCCTTATATTTGCCCTTAGATACAGGCGCCCTCGTCTCTACCATAGTTACAGCAAATGAATCTGCTAACTCTCTGACTTTGCTCTCATAAGAACCTCTTGAGCTTAACATTTCTTTGCTCAGATTTTCATAATCTGCTAACTTCAAAGATAAATTACCTTCGGCTTCATTCATAGTTAAAGTAAGTTCTTTAATCTTTAACTCCAGTACTTGCACATTATCACATTCGACAGCAATTATCATCAGAAATTCCTCTTCCTCCTTTTCCAGAGATTTGATTTTCTCTATGAGTATGCCTGCTTTCAAAGAATAGTGACAAACTTTGGCTTCTAGATGAACATTCTCAGCTTTAGTTATAGCAATTTCATCTTCCAGTTGTTGTGCTTTGGTTCTAATAATCCATGTGATTTTGAAAGAATTTCCAATTCCTTTTTAATATTATAATAATCATTTTCTTTTTCTTTCACTAGATTATTGCTGCTTTCTAGTTGTAATTGAAGAGTTTTCATTTCTTCAACCAAAGAATTGTTTTTGTCTTGCAGAACTTTATATGAGTTTTCTAACTCTGAGTTTTCTGAAATAAGAGCTTAGTTTTTTGCTTCACAAGAGAGCTTTGCTTTTTGAAGCTCTTCCAATTCTTCCTCTTCCAATCCTTCTTTAGTGAAAATTCATAAGCATTTATTTTCATATCAAGGTTCTTTTTGTCAGCTTCCAGTAGCGCCTTAACTCGTTCTGTTTGAGCTAACATGGTTACGATATTCATACTTGCATCTTTTTTGTCGGTCTATCAGGGTATTTTACCCATCAAAGTCCAACTTAACTTGGTTTCTAATGTTGCTAAGCCTATCTTTAATTCTTCTGTTAGACCAGTAATTAATTTACCCTCAACGTCTGCACCCAAAAGTACCTGAATAGGACCTGCGCTTTCTTGAATATCTTTTTAGTTTTCAGTTCATGTACCTAAGAACCATTTTTACACTAGAAATGTCCAAATGACATCATGATTCAAAGCATCTAATTTACAAATATAGTTACCATCAAGACTACTCAAGTATATTTTATAACACTTGTGTTTATACATCCTTGTTATCGTTCCACCAAATAAGAAAAGGTAAAATTCTTCTTCCTTCTGCAAATTAAAACCCAATTCTTCAGCAGTAGATTTAAAAAATATACGACTTTTGATATCCGATATCGATGATAATCCTAGCTTTACGTTTTCTCCTGATGCCACATACATTTACGACAAGATTTTGTAATATAACTTCATTCGTTGCACGAGAATGTAAAGACTCAACTATTTTTTCATTAATATTTTTGTCATTTACATCTTGTTTGGGTGAATCAGACTTATTACATCCAATATTTGGGCACATGAACTTTAAATGTCTTTTAGAACACAATGGACGCGTTATTTGGGATCGACGTCTAGAAGCTATATATCTCTTAGATAAGCATACTCTACGCAATCTTTTCTTTTTCATTATTGCGATCTTTTCTGCTAATGGGAAAGCCTTTTTACAAGAGCGAGGTACATGATTCTTTAAACAAAACACACATACTTCGTTTGAATCATGAATGAATAATTCATTAGCAGACGGAAGCGAGCGTCGGCTCTCTGCAAGTTCTTGCTTTCGCGCTCATAGAGAAATATGTCCGATTTACTTAATTTTATTTTTTCTTTTGATTGTATTTCGCCCCCTCCCCCAGGGGGTTGACTCAGGAGAATTCCTGGGAAGTACTGGCTAGGATCTGTACTTAGGCAATCTCAACCACGGGGAAAAATTAATTGTCTTCACAGGACTAGAGCCCGAGTTTATTCTCAGGTTGGTTCAGGCTTGGCAGGGACCGTACTGGTACTGTCGTGTCTGTTCCTCTTGCTGTGGTGGAGCTAGATTGGAGATCACCGACCTAGTCGTCGGGGATTTGGTCCTCACAGTTTCTGTGACGGGGACTGACGAAGAGAGGTACGGCACCAATTAGTCGAACGGAGCCAAAGGAGTGGTGCCCTGCGGCAAAGTTGTCTTAGCGTTTGTCTTCTTGTACTTAGCGATTTTTAAAGTCCTGCCAATCGACGTATAAAGCCGGGCAGGGACTGTGGGGTCTGCGTCGCCGATGAAGGGGTCTCTGGAGCGTGGACATACTCACCCCGATAAGGCAGACTCCAGGACGGGGGTCCATCTCTAGCGTTCTGTATTTCGCCCCTCCCCCGGAGGTTGACTCAGGAGAATTCCTGGGAAGTACTGGCTAGGATCTGTACTTAGGTAGTCTCAAACACGGGGGTATATAAGTTGACTTCTCAGGGCTAGAGCCCGAGTTTATTCTCAGGTTGGTTCAGGCTTGGCAGGGACCGTACTGGTACTGTCGTGTCTGTTCCTCTGTCTGTGGTGGAGCTAGATCGGAGACCACCGACCTAGTCGTCGGGGATTTGGTCCTCATAGTTCCAGAGACGGGGATTGACGGAGTGAGGCAAGGCACCAAGTCGAATTAATGATGCCGAGGGAGTGGTGCCCCGAGGCAAAGGTGTCCTAGCGTTCTTCATTTGTATTTTATATCTTCCTGTCCTGCTGAGCTACGTATAAAGCCTAGCAGGGACTGTGGGGTCTGCGTCGCCGATGAAGGGGTCTCTGATCACCCTGAAAGGCAGACCCAGGACGGGGGTCCAGTTCTAGCGCTCTGCACTGCACTTCGCCCTTTAGAAACGAAACTATAGCATCAAGTGTGGATTTACTCTGTTCAGACCCAATATTTTTTCTGTGCTTTCAAATGATCGCAATGTATGGGTCGGTAACGAATTTTCGGGTAACGGATATAATATTATGCCGCACTGATCCGTAGTTACACCTAAATTACTTAAGCCTGCTTGAGTAGAAAGCTTGTTGTACAGACCACTTAAAGAATCTAATTTCTTTTTAGTAACGCTATTAAAGACAAGTTTTAACAATTGTCGTACATAAAAATCAATTAATAGTTCTTTTCGTCCATATTTTTCAATTAAGCTTTCTATCGCCAAAGGGGAGTTTTCATTAGGAAAAGATTCTATAAGCTCTCTAGCTCCTGATGTAATTTTTGTCGACTGAACTAAGTAATGGAATTTATCACAAGTAGCGAAATTTTTATTTTCGTGTATGTTTTTAAACTGATTCCAGAAGGTTAACCAGTCTCTGAATTCACCGCCAAATTTATGCCGTTCAATTTCAGAAAGTCGTGGGGAAATCCTTCTATACGGATTCTCACACACAGCCAATTGAGAATTTTTGCCAGAATTACCACCTTCGTTATTATTTGTTTGCTCTTAATATTCTACAATAGTCGTTTAGACTTTAATTCCATTCTCAAAGCCTTTTCTTTATATTCTTCTACAATACTAAATTTAGTTTTGAATTCGCTTTCATCTGTTAAAGCATCCAAATAATTATTGTGTGTTAACTCTAATGAGTCCGTTTTTTGCTTAACCAAAGGTAAACACATTTTAATTTCTTCTGCGTTAGCATTTTCATTTATCAACACACTCTCTAATTTAGTATATGCTTTCGTAAATGCAGCGCGCTGTACTGTTTGATTTCGTTTAATAATGTACATTTTATTAAATTTGTTCTTGTATTCACGGATAAATGTCTATAATTAATAACTTCAAAATGGAAATTCAATTTTCTTACCGTTATCAAACGGTTTCAGCTTCTCCCTCTCTTACATCTGTTGCTACTCCCGAACACAGAAACTTATGGAGTTTGATCGTGACGCAACATACCACATGAACTAAAGCAATTACTAACTATTGTTTAATGCTAGAAAAAATATGAAAATAGTGAATTTATGAAAATAATATGTAAACGAATTTAAAGGCACTTTAGTGATAGAGATTTGATTTAGCTTAGAGAAAAGAAGGATACTTATCTGAAGCTTCCGTATCAGGCTTTGTCTTGGTTAATCTTGTAGAAAATGAACAGCGAAGGAGATTTAAGACAGAGAAATCTTCAGTTTGATGGACAAGACACTGAGAAGAAAAGCGCAAATAACTTATCTAGGGAGTTCAAAATATTTTTGAAAAATACTTTTAAAAATTTCGGAGCTCTCCTAAGATGATGCCTCCATCGATCGTGATCGCGGCCCGACCACATATGGCGTCCGTGGACTAGTGCGATTTGAGTGAGTAATAATTATTCAGCTTATTATATCTTCATGATGGAAAAATTAAAATTTTCTGGAAAACAGTATAGAAGACTGTTTATAACTGCTTACAACGACTTTCATAAAAGGGAAACTGAGTTATCTGTCGAAGAAAAGATTTCGGAATTAAAAGTTATTGAAGAGAAAGCGAAATTAATGGTGGCATGTGAACATAAATTTAAAGACCTTTTGCTTACGTTTCAAGAGAAGGAGGAAGATATCGAAGAAGCAATCGATGTATCAGATAACTATATTGATTAGTGAAGATTTTTAGAGAATAAATTAGAGGATCTAGTTAGTGCAAAAAGTCACCATTCTGCTGCTTCTACTGTTCCTGTATTTGTAAGTACTTCACCTAATAATTTATTATATTACCCTAAAATGAATTTACCCACTTTTGATGGAAATATCAACAATCGGCTGTACTTTTGAGAACAATGTCAGAAAATTGATAAACAGGTTGTGGTTTGAACTTATACAGAAATTTTAAATAATTAATATCATTTTAATCTTTTTTAAATGGCATGGAAAATATTGTTCAATTTTGTTGTTCTAAAAATTGTTTATGTTCTAGAGCTTGCTAACCTTTAATAAAGGTTATTTTCGAATTACAAAATGCGCACTATAGTTATTTAAAAAAACGGAGTTCTAATTATAAAGATTAATTTGGACTCAGGAGTCAATAATTGGTTACTTAGAATTTTGATTTTAAATTGAATATGGCTGAAGACGATAAAGCAGTCGAAGGTACTACACACGAACAGTGCAAGGTAAGTATTAAAATTCCTCCACTTTGGTTGGATTGCGCAGAAATCTGGTTTTTTAAAGTTGAGGCTTAGTTTAAGATAAATGGAATTGTTTCGGAGAAAACCAAATTTAACTACTTAATATCACAATTAGAACCCAAATATGTTGAGAACATCTGGGGTACCGTGACAAGTAATTCCACTACTAAATGTTCAGAATACAAAACAAGGCTTATGGATTTATTTAAGGAAAATACTTGAATTAAAAAACTTCTTACAGGAATCGATTTAGGTAACTTGAAACCAAGTCAATTATTACAAAAATTAAAATCTGTTGCAACATAGGATATGTCCGAATATTTAATCAAAACGTTATGTTTGGAGAAATCGCCAGATTCTATGCCCAATAAATACTTGTTAGTGACGAAGAATTACCCAAGTTGGCGATCATGGCTGATAAAATTTCAGATATGAAGCCTTTTAACAAGATTTGTGGTGTATCAACAGCTGGTAATTGCTCAAATACAGAACTGTTAATAAAAATTCAATCCTTTGAACAAAGAATTGCCGAAATGACTGTTCATCACATATCAAGACCACGATTTAGGAACAACTCTCAGTCCCGCAGGCGATCTCGCAATACTTAATTTAAGTACGCATCAATTTAAGTAATTAAGTTAATTTTTTTCGCAGCACTTAATTTTAACAAAGATTTAATCTTAAAGGAAAGTATTGCTTTTATTATTTCCGTTTTGGTAAAAAATGTCATCAGGATAAATGTATTCAGCCGTGCAGTTGGTCAACTGATAGGTCATCCAATCAGGGAAAAGACAATGAGAAGTAGAGGAGGCGGCAAGCTCTACTTTCGATAATGTCTAGAGTGCCGCCAATTTCGCCTATTTGTCAAAGATAAAGAAGCGAAAGCAAAGAACCTCTATGTAAAGAAGGAAAGGCTCCATAGACGTAATGTAAACCACTTTGTCTGCAACGCCGCTACAAAGAAGAGGGAACATTCGCCAAGGGATTTGGCAACGGAATCTGTTGGCGAGAATTTCCCCTTTGTGATGTGCCGGTTCTTTGGTACCTAGCCGACATTTCCCCCCTCCGCGACGTGTATAGGAAATTGAGGAACACGGCTTAAGATGAATCGTTCTTTGACTTGTCGCGATAACTTAAACTCGGAAATGATGAAATATTAGGTGAAGTTTCACTTTCACTGGCTGTTGAACTTCCACTGTCCATATCGCTACTTGAAACCAAAGAACCTATTCTTTGTTTAAACGCTTGCTAAACGTAACGGTCGAACCTGTCCAAACCAACTTCGACATTCAGCTTCGAGCTTTGGCGCTTTTTGGCAACAGATATTTCACGCATGCGCAGTTGTTTCCCTTTTCGTTGGAAGGGAGCCACTTCTGCTTCTGCGAAGTTTTCCTTCTTAACAGTACATATTCTTTGGCGAAAATGCGTTTCTTAGTGGATAGTGGTGCAGACGTTAGCATTTTACTCGCATTAACACAAGACAAATAATTCGAGGATTTCAAGTTGGACGCAGCGAATGGTACCGAAATTGAAACATATGGTATAAAAAGTGTTAACACTTGATTTAGGACTTTGGCGTGAATTCTAATTTCCATTTATAGTGGCCAAATTAATAAAAGTATTTTAGGAGCCGATTTCCTTAACAAATTTAAGTAAATAGTTGATTTGCATGGCAAGAAATTGATTCATGGAGTAACTGAACTAAAGGTAACTGGTGAAGTTGCTTCCATCAGTGAAAATAGTGATATCGTTAAAGTAAACCATTCGACAAAATTTCATACTCTTCTAAAACAATACCCAGACTTATGCAAACCAAATTTGTTCTTATCAGATTTAAAACATAATGTTTAACATCATATTATAGCACATGGTCAACCTGTGCATTCTATAGCAAGACAGTTGGATCATCGAAAGCTTGCAGTAATTAAGCAAGAGTTCCAATTCATGTTGGACAATAACATAATAAGACCCTCAAGTTTTCAGTGGGCAAGTCATCTTTATGTGGTGCTAAAAATGCTATACTTTGCCCATTAGGAGATTATAGACTGCTAAACGATAGAAAAGTTCCTGAAAAATATCCTATTCCTAGGATTGAGCATTTCCATCATATTTTAAAAGGTAGAAATATTTATTCTAAAATAGATTTATTTAAAGCCTACTATCAAGTGCCCATTGCCGAAGAAGATAGATATGAAACTACTGTTATTACTCCTTTTGGATATACGAATTTAATGTAATGAGCTTTGGTTTGAGAAATGCACCAGCAACGTTTCAAAGATTTATAAATCTGGTCTTCTGGTCTTTCTTTTCAAATCGTTCTTTCTGGTCTAAATTTCGTTTTTCCCTACGTAGATGACGTTCTGATAGCATCTGCTATTGAGGAACAACACAGACTCCATTTGAAGCTAGAGTTTGAAAGATTAAATGAGCATGGACTCTGCATTAACGTTTCCATCTCCATCTTTGGCACACAAGAAATAGAATTCTGAGGTTATTTAATTACTCTTCAAGAATCACGACTTTTACCTGACAAAGTACAAACTGTTGTTAATTACAAACTTCCAACAACTGTTCACGAACTCAGATCATTCTTAGGCTTAATTAATTTTTATTGGCGATATTTAAAATAAGCATCAAAAAACCAGTCTCTCCAACATGACTACCTTAAAGGAGCAGGGAAAAAAGATAAACGGAAAATTCAGTGGACAGATGAAGCTAAGGAACAATTTCAACGATGCAAAGATGAGTTAGTCAATACAAAACTCTTATCATTCATGAACTACCTCTGTCATTATATACATATGCTTCAGACTCGGCGACTGGAGTGGTACATCAACAATTTGAAGATAAGGGATGGAAACTTGCATTTTATTCCAAAAAACTAAACGAAGCACAAAAGCACTCCAGTACTTATGATAAAGAGTTACTAAGAATATAGCTCTCTATCAAACACTTCAAATTTTTACTGGAAGGAAGAACATTTAAAATATTTACAGACCATAAACCCATAGTCTTTGCATTTAGACAAAAGCCAGAAAAAACATCACCTCGTCAACTCAGACATTTACAATGCATTTCTTGAATTTTCAACTGATATATAGCACATAGAAGGTAGAGACAACATTATTGCGGATTCTTTACATCGAATTGAAGAAATTTCTTTGATCGACTATGTAAAATTGCAGATGAACAAATTATGGATAAAGAATTGCAAAATTTGAAAACATGAGCAGTATTCCCTGAACTTCAAGCATCATTACCTTCTAGGAAGTCTTTGTGGTGTGAAACTTCAACGAATAATATCAAACCATATATCCCTGACAGTTATCGCAAGAAAATATTTCATCAAATGCATAGCGTAGCTCATCCTGGAATTAAGTCATCTGTAAAGCTCTTACCATCTAAATTTGTTTGGCCAAGTACCCGTAAAGATGTGCAGCTTTGAACTCGATCTTGCGTCACTTGCCAAAAAAGTAAAACTAATCGGCACACAAAATCAAGTTTCAGTGATTTTTAACTACCTTCAGAAAGATTTTTTGACCAGCATATTGAATCTCAATGGACCTCTACCACCATCAAACGGGAACATTTACTGTCTCATTTGCATTCGCGGTACTTTAACTGGATGGAAGTGATTCCGCTTAACAACATTTCAGCAGACACAGTTCCCAAAGCATTTTGTTCTAACTGGATTTCAAGATTTGGTATGCCATGTCGCCTAGTCACAGATCATGGAACACAGTTTACTTCAGAATTGTTCAACAACCTATTAAAATGTGCGGAATAAAATTGCAAAATACAACGGATTACTATCCCTAAGCAAATGGGGAAGGTCGAGTGCCTCCACAAATCTCTTAAGACCGCACTTACGGCACACAATAACCTGACCTGGACTGAAACACTTCTAACTTTTCTTGTCCTACGCACACAGCTATGCTAGAAGACTCTGCATATACCATTGCTCAAATGGTTTATGGGCAAAATATACGATTATCTGGAGAATGCTTCCAAGATAGCACAACTCCTACACTACCTGATATTTTTGTCATGCAGTTAAAAAAATGGAACAAATGGACCAAGAACAGTATCCGATAAATATTTCAAAAAAAAATATTCGTCCTTAAAGACTTGAAAACAACATCACATGTATTTATTCGCTAAGACAGAGTTAGAAAGCAATTAGAATCTCCTTACGATGGTCCTTTTTCAGGCGGTTGAAAGAAAAGAAAACTATTTTACTGTAATAATCAGTCACAAAGATGTTACAGTGTCTATTGATCGATTAAAACCTGCATATTTCTGGCAAATACCAGACATTGCTACGAAGAAATCAACAACGCCAATAAGACCACCTGTTAAACCTCCAATAGACTTACCTTCTAAATTTAAAAAAACTTCATGCAAAACAGTCGCATATAGAACGGACAATAAAACCCTTTGTGCGATTTCGGGATTAGCATTTACGTATATCTATAATATTTTTTGTAAATAGTTTGTTTTGAAGGTAGTAATATGCTTTACCGTAACTTAGTTACTGGGAAGGGAGTACTGTTGTGTACTTATACAGAAATTTTAAATAATGGTTAATATCTTTTTTTTATTTTTACTTACTTATTTATTTATTTTTTTGGAATGGCAACGGAAAGATTATTCAATTTTGTTGTTCTAAAAATTGCTTGTGTTTGCTAAAAGCTTTGATAAAGATTATTTTCGAATTAAAAAATGTGGGCTTAAGTTATATAAAGAACGGAGTTCTAATTATAAAGATTAATTTGGAGTCAGGAGCTAATAAACACTCAAACCTTGATAAGCATGATAAATATGCATATTGAGCTCAAGCTATGAAGAAGGGTTCATCCGCTGATGAGTTAGTTAAACGTTTTCTTCCTGGCGGTAAAAACTATGATAAGGTGATGAATTGCAGTTACGCTATGGCAAGGAGGAGTTACTCACCGAAGTTTACGTTCGAGATCTAATATTCATTGTGTTGTTAGAACATAAATCACAAAAAACTTCACTTCGAAAATTGTATGATCAGTTGGAAACGAAACTAAGAGCTTTAGAGACTTTGGGAGCTACCAAAGACAAATATGCTGCAACGCTTTACCCGCTTGTTGAGTCAGCTCTTCTGGATGAAACTTTAAAAGCATGGGAACGGTTTAGACCTACCTATCGACGAGCGAAAGAAGAATCCTCCGAAGAAACTCCCTCTTTGATAACGCCTACTAATGATCTAGATCACCTTCTTGCTTTTTCAAGATGATGTAGTGGAGGGGGAGGAGAGAATTTTAATTGCCACTCAACGTTTTGACCAGTGTATAAGTGCGTACAAGCTATTTTAATACCATGGAGACACTATTGAAAGGAAAATTACACCTAGAATAACATCAGCAACAGAACGTTTGGCATCGAATCTGAATAATAAGAAATTCTGCATATATTGTTGTGAAGAGCATGAATTATGGACCTGTAAAAGAGCTTCTCAATTAACTTTACAAGGAAACAAAGTGCTGTTGAAAAGGCCGAAACTGTTTTTTATGTTTAAGAGATGGACATGAGGTGACAACGAGCCGTTCGAAAATGAATTGCCAATTCTCGGGAAAAAAGTATTATTTGTTTGTATGCAGAACTTTGTCACAAGAACATAATTTTTCCACGGTTAACAAAAACAATGAACTGGTTGAACCAGTGATAAAGCATGATGAAGCCTTAGCCAACTTGTCTAAATCTTCGAATGTTTTTACAGATCTCTTAACAGTGTTAGTAAGAGGCAAAGTAATTAAACGTAAAGATTGAGCAATAATAGATTCTGGCTCTCAGCGATTGTATATCCTCAAAACAACGGAGGCAGAAATTAAGTGCGGTTCCAAACGGAAGGAGTATCTACAGCATGCCTTGTTCTGTGGATTCCAATACGTCGACCTGCCAGCATGATTGTTCACGATATACTTGTCAAGCTTAACGGAGGACTATAGTTGATAGTTTGAAGAACTCGGACAAGAAGTGATTTGTGACACAATATTAGTTAACAAGCCAAGGCCACACTTTAAAGTACTTGGACACTATGGCATTCATCTAACAGAAGATTTGAATGGTCCCAATGAAGTTCTCATCGGAGCAGACAGTGTAGGAAAGTTAATCACGGGAAACCATCTGCAATTAATGAGTGGAATTACTGCAATTGAAACAAAGGTGGGTTGGACAGTCATTGGTCACACAAATAATGAGAGTTTAGGTTTATTAATTGCTTCAATGCTCAGAACTAGTATTTGCATTTCGAATTGTGGACTTTAGACCCTCTTGACATCACTGATCCATGTGAAAAGAAAACAGCGATTGAATTACAAGGGGCAGCGAAACAAAATTTCTTGGACACACTTAAGATAGAAAATGAAAGGTTTTTAGTGAACGTACCTAGGATTGAAGGTCATCTCCTGGTCTGGGGATGTAGTGGCATAAACCTGCAGGTACGTTGGGTATCAGTGTGACTACTTTGACGGAGCTTTCCCGAAACTATTATTGCAGAGAAGAGATGGAGAGATGGAAGAGATAGGAGAGGAAGTTGAATTGGGAAAAAGAGATTAACTCTGAAACTAAAGCAGAATTTCTGAAGTGGATGAGAAATATTTTTTATTTAGAAAGGTGCACATTCCTCGCTATTTGAAAATCAATGACAGTGAAAAATATCCTTTACATTTCTTCTGTGACGCAAGCATGTATGCCTAAGCGACATTAGCTATTTTTCGAATTGAAACTACTAAATGTGTTAAAGTGCTAAATCCAGAATTTCGCCAACTGGAAAGAGAAAAACAACTACCGCTAGACTAGAGTTTTAGCAGCTACAATTGCTTCTCGCCTTGCCTCTACAATTGTGTGAGATTCCACATGGAACAGTTTACTATTGGACGGACTCCATTACTGTACCTACTTGGATTAAAAGAGAACCCCCGACTTGAACGCTGCCCCAACTTGTCAGAAACTGGGGTAGTGACTGCTACTGTGTGTGATTTACACAGAAATGTAAGAAGGGATTGAAGCCCTTTTTATTTTATCGTTAAAATGAGAAATTGCGTCTACTTGACGCTCACAAACTGCGCCAACCCGGCGGTTTAACTGAAATACAACTGAAAGTAATGACTAGATGAACAATTATCAAAACACTACCGACGAGGCTCTGAGATCCTAAACTAACCGCGTTTTTAATTACCGCTGAGATTCAGCAAGATTACTGATTAAACAGTTGAAAGCTAGCACTTCTGCAAAGCTAGGCACACAGGCCGACACGCACCGATCTAAATTCTACCGAGCAACCTCACTAGCCTAACTTCAAAGCGAGACTCTCACACTCTAGTTTCCTTTCCTATTTTAATTCAACTAGCTTCCGCTAAATTTGAATAAACTGCGCGTGCTACTACAATTTACATACTCTGGCACGGGCCTTTTTAGGGTAAATGAAGGCTAAACAGGAAAGATAACTTAAAATAAATGTTAGTTAAAATAAATATAAATCCTACAATATATTAGAAAAGGTTATAGGCTATAAAATGTAACTTTATAAGGTTTTAACTGTAATCTCTTAATATTCTTGCTAAACATTCGCTGTGAAACCCTATGTGGAGGACAGTGAGCAAATTTAGGCTATGTCCTTTAGTGTTGAAGAACTATAAGTCAGAAGGAGGGTTTAAAGGACCCTTTAATTCAAATAATTACAACTCTCCGACTTGAGAGTAAGCCACTACTTGGGCTGAACTAAAATAATATAAAATAAAGCGTGTTAACAATTCAATTACCTAAGTTTAACTTTAAGTAGGACGGCGAAGGAAGCCTAACTCTCAGTGAAATGCAATAATGCGAATTTCATGAGTAAGAACAAGTAAATGCCTATGAAGGTGAACTTTCACTAGACAGAGGAATTATTTGCGCGCGCAGCCTTACGGCGATAAATCCAAGACTCTCTCTCTTTTTCTCGTTAACTCCTCCTTTTAAACTGCTATCAGATATATGCGATTTGCATAATAATCTCTCTCGCGCTAAATTCGGGAAGCAACTGAAGCTTCGACATATCGATAGGAAAGTTCAAACTAAAAATAACTTGGCTAGTTAAAATAATGAATGCTACAACTTATCTGTTGAAATTTAAACTACACGATAGGTTTTATAGCTCAAAATTCTTGTCGTTGTATAAACATTAAATGTTTGAAGTTTCATAACGAGAAGTTAAACTATGTAAAATTTTGTCTGCGGGCGCAGGTGCGAGGCGTAAACCACGCAAACATTTAACTTTTTTAAATCTTGGTAATGAAAATTATTTATTTTTGTAGTGAGATATCTTAGTAAAGCATGTTTTTCAGTTTTTTAAAATTTTTTAGTAAAAAAAAATAAAATAAAAAAATAAAAGATAAGATAAAATTGCAATGTTTGATATATCGAAATCGAATTTTAAAAATTATGCAGAATAGCGTCTTAGAGACATCAATATGGATTTCTTTTTATCTCAATGAAGAAGGGCAGTATTTTCTGAAATTTTACGCAGAGTGTATTTTTAACTTGAAAAATAAGTAACTAAAATTTTATCCTGATTATCCTGGACAGGCAATAAGAAAAAAAATAAAATTATTTTCTTTTCTTTTCAACAACCTTTGAAACTTATTTAAGGACATGAACGCGAGCGAAGCCGCGGTTAAAAGCTAGTACATATATATAATTAATAAAATTAAAAGGAAAGTCGGAACTTAAGTGATAGATTACAGGTTCATGAAATAATTAAAATTTTTAAGAACTATACTCCCTAGGAGCGTATCAACACCAGGTTGCAAATCAGTAATGCATAATAGAGGCTAATACCTATTAAATCTTCATTTACATTCTTTTTAAGATCAGAAACTATATTCATTCCAGTTTTCTGAGTAAGATCACCCTGCATTGGCGCCACTGAAAGTAATACAGGCAAGAAGATATGTTTTTTATAGTCTCAGAAACGTCAGAGTCTCTTTCATCAGGACACGAGTTTGCCTTTCAAAACAACTGAAATGTAAGTATATAAATATGTGTTTAATTTAAAGACGGCTACAAGGAATATTTATGTGACATACTTGTAATCTGACAAAATTCTTCACACAACATTTTCTTCGTCCTTTTCTCTCTCTCTTATCCTTGAAATGGCTTCAATTTTATTTCTTGTTTCTTCTGATCCGGAGGTGTAGAAAGCCTACATGATATATCTCATTTATCGATTGGTGTGGTGCAAATGCCACCTGTCTATGCGTGTCTAAATATGTGAAAGGGTCAGTATTATTACATATATGCACAGTGCAGCACAATGTATGACCACTGAGTGGAAGAATTAGAATTTATTACGTTCAAATGCTCACATGATACTAATTGGGGGGAGGGGCGAAGCAAACAAAAGTGCTTACACATCTGATGCATGGTAGCCAATTATGGGCAACATTTTATGACTAATTCGAAAACTAGTATATTTAAATCTTTGATTCGGTTCTGTTTGGCTAATTGAAATTGCGGCAAAGCTATCTGTCTAAAAGAAGGGGTGTCTTCATGGAGGATTTTCAAAGGGAAAACGACTCATATATATGTTACAAATGGCGAAAACCACGAAAACGCCCATGCAGACAACCCGTTTGCCTGGAATCGAACTCAAGTCGGAACAACTAGTGTTCAGCAACTTTACCCTTCGGCCGTTGATGAGACTTAAAGCTTTTATTAAAAGTGGGATACATTTGACAGTTTTATTAAATTGACTGGATACCCAGGAAGTGTCGAAAAAAGGGTACTGTCACATTTAAAATGGTAATTATAGTCGACTTAGTTAAATTAGATATTTTTATAGTCATAATTTATGATACATAATTTTTTGTTAGTTTTTTTATACGGCAGAAAATAAAAATTGATTTTATACGCAAGGGAAATATACCAATTTAAAATTATATAAAATTCAACCTTCTGATAATTTAAATTATTTATTTGAATCCCTTCTTCACATCTTAGCACAGCAGTCTCAGATTTTATCCAAAAATTTAAAAGCATGTTTGAATGTGTTGGGAACACACGGGTCATTCACCTTCTAAATTCAACCATTTCCATTCATTCTTACTTGTAAAGCCCAGGGTTACTCCTGAAGCACAAAACAGATATAAAAAAGAAAGACAAATACAAAATAGCAACTAAGTGCTTTAACAAACTAAAAATTTCTATAATTCTCGCCCCCCCATATATAAACATGATTTTTTTTTGTAGAGGGGAGACAATGTTAAAAAGAAGCATATGTATTTTTTCTTATTTGCTTAGCAATTGTAGTAAAAGCCTAACTACCCAGAATTCAAAAACTGAAATATTTAAAAACATTTTTAACAAAAAACTAAGCAAATGAGACTTGTACAGCCATCATAAAGCACAAGCAGGGCTAGCCCTGCTGTGACACAGAATAAAAATTGTTGCTTTTCACATTTACAGAAAATGGTCAAAATTTGGGATTTTCCCTGTACAGCAGGGACGTCAAACTCATAGGTACACTTGGGCCAAACAAACAAGGTTTAACTTTAGGCGGGCCGCAAAAAAAA
>KK114638.1:706833-751311 GCA_000611955.2 Stegodyphus mimosarum
ATCAGCTGATTTATATCACTAGAATTTTTAGGATCTTTCTTGGAGTAAAATTCTATTACTAAATCCTGAGGTAATTGTTTTAATAAAATTGGTATTAACAGATGAGCGTAATTTCCGGGTGCAACTCCCATAGAATTTAAATTTCTTATACTAATTTCACTTTCTTCATACAATTTTCTAAGTGCGAGGACATTTGAAGAAAGCTTAAATGGCTCGTTTTCTAATAGTTTATTCATGAAACAACTAATCAAGTGTTCTTGTTTACCATATCGTTCCTTTAACAAATTCAAGCATGATTTATAATTTTCTTCCGTAAGCGCGAATCCCGAAACAATTTTGTAAGCATCACCCCAAAGAACAGATTTTAGATATATGAACTTGTCAATACTATTTAATGACTCATTAGAATCAACTGCACTTGAGAAACTATTAAAGAATACTTAAACTAGAATCGCCACTAAAAGTGGGAATGCGTAATTTAGGCAAATTAATAGAAGATGATGTATTGCGAATATTCGAATTACAAACGTTAACATTCTGAGAAGATTTAAAATGTTCAGTTTCACACCATTTTAAGTTTGTTTTGATTTTGAATTCAACATTACTTATACAATGTCTCACAAAAGTGATGGGACACTTGTGCTTTACAAAAGGAAACTGTGGTAAAAATAAAATAAATAAAAACATGTACAAATTTTTTGTGGGTGTGTTTCATACTTAAATTTAGTAACAATTATTACATAATTTTCTTAAAATATTAATTTAATAAAAATACAATTGTTTAGAACGGAGCAAAAAATGGCTCACATCATTGATGAGACACCATTAGACTATGCAACAAAAATCGTCTGAAGTAAGCAATAAAATATTTTTTGGGGTTTTTATTTTTACTCAAAAGCCATTGGCAATAATTTATAAAATCGTCTGCATTATTTCTGTCCAGTTTGTTTTGGAATTTTTGTGTTTTTTAGCTCTGTGCAGCCGTGAATGATAAACGAAAAGAAACTTTGCCTGAAATTCGAAAATTAGTTATTAGTTTGCATATTAAACGTGGAAAATCTATTTGAGAAACTGCTGAAACAGTTAACATGAGTCATTCAACAGTTTTCAATATCATTGAACGATATAAAAAGAATCATATGATTCAGGATAAAAGAAGACCTGGCCGACCATCAAAGCTATCCAATGGAATAAAGCGAATTATGGTTCGAAATATTAAAAAAAATCCAAGAATGAGTGCTCCTAAAGTTGCTGCTGATTTACAAGCATTGCATGGAGTAATTGTTAATCCTGAGACAATTAGAAGAGTAATTCGATCTACTGGATATCACGGTAGAGCAGCCAGGAAAAACTTCTTCGTAAGTGAAAAGAATAGAAAACTCAGACTGCCTTTTGCAAAATCCAACATAAATAAGAATTCTGATTCTGGAATGAAGTTATGTTTGCTGATGAGAGTAAATTTAATATATTTGGTTCTGACGGTAGAATCTTGCTGTGGAGAAAACCCAGGGAAGAATTTCGCAAACAGAACTTGGTGCCAACAGTAAAACATGGTGGAGGAGGAGTTATGGTATGGGGGTGTATGTCGTCCGCCGGAGTTGATAATCTTGTTTTTATTGACAGTATAATGGATCAGTACAAGAATATTGGCATATTAAATCAAAATTTGAAATCTTGAGAGCGAAAATTGAACCTTCATAACGATTTTAAATTCTACCAGGACAATGACCCCAAGCACACTGCTTTGAACGTTAGACTCTGGCTGCTGTATAACTGTCCTGAAATAATAAAAACACCACCACAATCTCCAGACTTAAATCCTATAGAGAATATTTGGCAAGAATTGGAATGAAGAATTCGCAAACACGCCATTTCTTCAAAACAACAATTAAAATCGGTGCTTCAAGAAGAGTGGGGTAAAATCACTCCAGAAATCACCAAAAAAAAAATCAGTCGAATCCATCCCAAGAAGATTAAATCATGTTTTAAAAGTAAAAGGAAATCCAACAAAATATTAAAACCTTTTAAAAAGTAGAATTTTTGGATAAATATTTGATGGAAAAGTAAGTGTCCCATCACTTATATGAGCCATTTTTTGCTCCGTTCTAAACAATTGTATTTTTATTAAATTAATATTTTAATATTTTGAGAAAATGTATGTTATGTAATAATTGTTACTAAATTTAAGTATGAAACACACCCACAAAAAATTTGTACATGTTTTTTTAATTTATTTTATTACGGTTTTCTTTTGTAAAGCACAAGTGTCCCATCACTTTTGCGAGACACTGTAGATTTATTATACTCAAGTGAACTTTGGATTTCCATTTCGAACATTGTACTGTCATGAATTAGGTCTTCAATTTTCAAGTTAGAAGTTCATTATATTTTTCTTCTAAAACAAAAATTCTGACAAATTCTCCTGAATGCTTTCATCTTTATTAATATCCAGACTATCAAAATAAGAGTCAATTATATTAATTAATTTCGTGTAAGCACTTCTAATGACTTTCCGCTTGGATTTCAACTTGTCAAGAGTTTCCATTTTATATACGAAACAAAACTGAAAAGGACAATAATTCAAGTGATAAATAAAGTATTAAATTACAAAGTTACAGTAGCTGCAATCCAAGTGTTTAAAACATAGCCTAGTGCAATCCCGAAAGAAAAATTCGAAACAGTTGTCGCGGGTTTCTGGCGCCATGAAAAAAAAATAATAATAAGCGCTAGAAAATTAATCGAGATTCTTGAATGAAGAATATGTTGTCCAGTTTTTTTTATTTTTCTGCACATCACATACACGAACATATTAGACTGAAAAATCCAACCATAATTAATCTGAGAAAAAGGAAATAATAAGGTAGGGTAGTAAGCAAAAAATCCGTTACATACAATTCTAAAGATTTGTTTACATAAATCTCGCAAGTTATGCCGAGAAAAATATCAGACGCTGCAAACGCACGATCGTCTGCTCGTATGATCATTTTATTTTTAACATGCTTTAACATTAAATAAGACAACGAAAATAAAGTTCTTTATATTTTATCTACACGATATTCAAATCAGTAACGAGCGATTATTTTGAATTAATAACCTAACATGAAATTCATAAAATACATGAAACCATCAATGTCTTCTTTAGAACTGCTTATCCCAAAGCTACCAATTGGCAAAAACGTAATTATTACCCCTCCTCCCCCACCCGCTTAATATATCCAAATACATGAATAACATCGCTTCAAATTAAACTTACGCTTTCAACTGCTGTCGTACTTCCTGGTAGGAAAGTTTCTTGTCTCCATCAAAATCAGCCACCCGCAATGCATTCTGGATATCCTGAATCTTATCACGCTTTCCTAATTTACCTAGGATGTTGTTGTAACCCTGAAAAAAATTTTTTTTTAATATTTTATTAATTTGCAAGATTATCACCTGTATTAAAGCTAATATTTACTGATTACAAATGACGGACGTCATTATTGCGGCGTACGAGATTTTCAGTAGTTTGCATAATAACGTGAAAAAAATTAGTATAAAATACTCTTTAGGATGATTCTTTTATTTTTTACTGCTACCTACGAAATAATCTGCTAATCTTACGCAATCCAAATCTAAACAAAGAAATGCGTAGACAGTCATTGATCAAAGAAAAATTCAGAATTTTATCATCTCCAAGGATCGCTGGTAATACCGTTTTTAGATGAACTCAGGTTTTCCAGGGTTTACAAGACGCATATTTGAAAATTTATAGTCTATTGAATTTTTTACACAAACATGTAGTAGTAAATGTTCTACCTATTAAGATAAAAGTTGGTAAAAATAAAATGACCTACTAACTGCTGATGCTACATTTTTCAAATTAGCCATGATTACCTAAGTAATAAAATAGTTTAATGAATTTAATATGAAAATAGCGCATGATTACTTTAAGTACAGTATAAAAACTATTTTAACCGGCAGCAACGGGACCTCGCCGATTCCGGATGATTATATATCTATATTTAAAAATTTATGTTTTCATGTTTTGTGATGCAATCTAGCGAAACTGCAACATGCGAAGTCTGTCGATCCTGTTTTTGATCCATCGGTCACAAATAAATAAATAATATAAAAAATAGTACAAATTATTTAAAATTAAAACGTATACACGTCATTTTGAGGTTCAGTACACAAAATTAAACATTTTAAAATAAAAGTATTTATTATCACATGAAAGCAACGACTTTCTTCTAACTGTGGCACATGATTTCGAATGTCTGCCTGCTTACAAGATTACCGCAGTAGTTTTAAAAATTCTCTGTGTACACAACGAAGTTTCATAATATCACGTACTGACATAGATGAACATTTACTTCTCCGCAAATCTAATGAATGTACCCAATCCTTCGTCAGGTTCCTTCCACGTAACATTCTTGCTATGCATATCGCATTCATCCTCTTCTTCCTCCTCATCATCCTTCTTCTTTCCCAGTATATGCCCGGTTACTTCATCGCCATCCTGCGAGATGGATGAAAACAGAATTGTCTACATCACCCAAACTTGCACTTCCTCTTCACTAATACTAACCTTCTCTGAACGTATAACTAAACCCAAGATATCGGCCACCGTCGCCAAACTAAGCGAATCTTCTGTAACTCGATTCTTCAACTATGAACGTAATCACAGGCCACAATTTGCGCCAACAACGAAGTAATGTTCTTCATTTCTTTCCAAACAACACACAAAGTAAATAAGACGCGGCTTTCAATGTAACTCCCCTCCCCCGAAAATCATGGACACTACCTTTCAAAGTTTATACACGAATGCATTAAAAAGGGTCGGTAATTCCTCTTTACATTCAGTGGCGTAGCTAGGGTGAGGCAAAGGGGATATCTGTGCCCGGGCGCAGCATCCATGGGGCGCCAAATTAATGCTACAAATTTTAGAACGAAATGTTTTCCATTCTCGGAACACGGAAAGAGGCGCAAAATCTTTAGTTCTCCCCGGGCGCTGAAAACAATAGCTACGCCTTGTTTATATTCTCAGACAATTCCTTGGTCCATTGGTTGGATAAGGCTTGTTACGCTGAATAGCAGAAAGACAATACAAATATTCTACACATTTAAGTCTTCAGATTGTGAGTCCATTTGATATATATATATATAAAATTATACACCTAAATTTTGGATTTGCATTTTAAACCTTTAAAAATAGCGTTATTTTGATATTGCCGGTTGACTGGGTACCGGTTACGAGAGATTTTACTGTATTCGATTGATCGAAATCAAGCTTTTCTCATAATATATAAGATGTTTGCTCATATGATTTCCAACAATTAATTCAATTCCATAAATATTCTTTTTCATAATTTCTTAAGATTTAAAACTTTAAATTTAAATATCAACTTTCAGTAATAAAATTTCCAGTAATAGATGTACTGCAAATACATTAAATCCTTTTTAAGCTGTCTTTGATTATGCTGATAAAGCCACTGAAAATCACATTAAAATTAAAAAATTTTTACATGCATAGTCTTTGAGTAATAAACAATTAAACTATGACGGGTGGAAATGCACTTACTTTCTTAAAGAAGTCAGCAATCTCAAATTCGCTGTTTGAAGTAGCGATCTCTGCTTTGACCTCGGCGTAAGTGTCATTGATGATGGCCAAGAACATATTCTGAAAGAAGAAAAGATTCACGTTAATGGATTGAATACGAACAGCTGTTAAAAATCTTTCGGAAAGTCCTACACCTTATAGTTAGATAAAAATTGAATAAACAGTAATCGAACTCGAAAAAGGAAGGACAAGTTATTCAACTAGCATAATATATATCCCTAATATGAATATACATATCCTTAATATAAAAGCAAATAGAAAAAATAATATTAACATACCATAAGGACGAAGAAGACGAAGAATATGTAACTGAGGAAGTAAATAGGTCCAAGCACTCTGTTGGCATTTTCTAACGCCTCGAAGTCGAAATCTCCCAATATCAGTCGCAGCAAAGTGAACCTATTCAAAAATTTTTTAATTACAGAAGGATTTCAAAAGTACTGCATACTTTAATGAAGGGTAATGTCAATCCCTGATATTACCTATGGAAAAACAGAACTTCTTTTTACTGCGATTAACTGAAATTAAGGTTAACATCTGTTGCTAATTTTTAAATGAATTAACACTTTTTACTTCCTTGCACGAAGTAAAAAGGAAGTATTGCAATCGCGAAAAATTTCGAGTACCGTATTTCAACGAAAACATCTATTTTGACCGCTACTGAATGCAACTTAACGATGTTTTTGAGTGACATCCGTACGTAAGGACAGAATAAAGGACACTTTTCCCCTTAAATAATTATACAACTGACTTAAAATGGATTCTGAAGAGATTTTTTCGTGGCGTCTGTGCATACGTATGTATGCATGTATGTATGTATCTCGCATAACTCAAAAACGAATAGCCTCAGAACTTTGAAATTTTGTATATAGGGCTGCTATAACATGTAGATGCGCATGTCGCATTTTGGTTGCAATCAGCCGCACCAAAAGTATATATATATGGTTTCTTTATTCTTATAATTTTGTAAATTGCATATTTTTTGCTCTAAAAAGGATTGAATTATGTTGCTGTTATCTTTCGGTTAAGATATTTATGCCCTTAGTTAACCTACATGCAATAATTGTGAAATTAAATTTAAAAGTTTTTTAAGTGCGGCTAAGCCTAATTTTTGGTTATGATAGCGCCCATATTTGTTTACATTTGAAGCTTAGCAGAATAGTGGATTTGTTGCCAATTTAGAGAAACTAAGCTTCACAACAATAAAGTAACGTCTTCTTTTATTATTGCGAATTAAGTTATTGCTTGATTCATTCTGGAATTATCATTTAAGTTATAGATGGTTTTTGAGTACAAATTGTAATTTTAATTGCAAAAATTGTTTTTTTAATTGTTTTAACTGCACTTGGTGTTTTATGTTTTTCTATATCTTTCAATTTTTAATGAAAATATTTTGAACTTTTATGTATTTTTGGCTTTACCGCGAAGTGAGAACTGAATTAATTAGTAGCGCATGCGCATTAGGTAAGCGGCGCTGAAACGTCTGTGAAAAACTGTTTCTTTTTTATTTGTTTCATTTCTTTTATGCATCGTTTTAGATTTGTTATAGTATTTGAATAGACCTTGTGGTAATTCTTCAGATGGAATAATTTTTGATCATAATGAATTACATCACATAAAATGAATGATATGTAACGCTGTTAAGTGAACCTAGCGCGGAACTGTGGCTTTATAATAAATATAGTGAACTTTAAAGAGTGCATTTATTCCATTGTGGTTTATGCGGTATCGACGAAGAAAATTTAATTCAAAATTCGTTAACTGTTAATTCAATATGTTTAAATGAAATGCAGGAAAACTGCGTATAATTTAATATTCCGTACTAGGAAGTCACGTGGTGTACACATCAGATTTTTTTAAAATACAAGTTATTCGGAAAAAGGGTGGTTTGAAGCTTTAAGTCTTAAGAATTGATCTTAAACATATACTTCCAATTATAATCTATTATAAAATAAAACAGCAAAATAGAGAATTTTAATACTGTAAGTGGGATACAGGCAGTTTCAACGGTTTCGAAGAGAACTGCAAAAACTCCAACTTTGCATTTTTTTCTAATAACATCAAGTTCAAAGCGCAATTTTAATTACGTACCAAGTTTACAATTGGCGAGAAAATCTAACAGTATGTTTATATTCGCATATTTTCATTATTTCATTACCACCACATACTATACACGTAGTATGTTGCATAAGGCCGCGAAGCTGCTCTGCCGCTTTTGGGAGCAAAAGAAAAAAAATAGAACTGTTGCTTTGTACTGTGGAGATTTATTTAATTGGACTAACAATTAATTTTTAGTTAAAGTAACTTTCCGTTCAATCTCGTTTTCAAGCATGCTTTGAATGCAGGCACGTTGTCTCATTAGCACAGAATGGTAATGAGACAGCGTGCCTGTATTCAAATTGAGGGAGAAAGAAGCGTTATTTAAGCGAAGTTTTGGGAAGGTGATTTTAGAGCGTGTTCTGCCTGCTTGAAGACCACGTTGTTTCTTTGAATTACTAGCGATTTGATTCTGTGGCACTAAATGCTTCTAGCCATAAGGCTCGTTTTCGCCGGCTTCTACGAGTCAGAGCCTTCCTGCGCGTTAAATTATCCTGAGAGCCGTTAGACTAGTTTAATTACATTTCAAGTTCAATATTACCTCATTGAATTAAGACAGAAGCGTTGGCTTTATGCAAGCTCAAGTGGAGCCATTTGTGCAATTATATTGGATTGAATAAAGGGTCCTTTACACCATTCTTATGACTTTTCTGTTGTGTTAAGAGCTGAGGATAACTCCTCATACAGTCTTTTAGAGCTCATTAGTTTATGATTAAGAGAACGAGACTCGTACCGTGCAGGCTTAGGATATATGCAAATATGCAAGGATGTAAATTATTCTATGGAAATGTACATGTTTCATTTACGGTTTTAAAAAATGTTTTCTGTGCGTATAAATAAATACTCAGGTAAGTAAGAAATATATTAAAATAAAAGTAATTCCTAATATTTAAATTATATTAAGATAAAATTAAGTCCTTTTATTACATCAGCACCTGGATTTTCGCTGTTAATAAATAATTTCTGAATTTAATTAATCAATCATTTATTGCACTATAACGAAAAATCTCTTCACTAGTATTCTATCACTTAGATTACTAAATTTTATATTTTTCTTCCCACTAGTAGCTAGAAAATTAAAACGATATCTATCAGAAAAAAAATCTGATGTATACACCACTTGACTTCCTTGTACGGCATATTAAATTATATGCATGCTTTCTTGGATTCTTTGAAACTTACTGGATTGAATTAAATCTATTTAGTCGATAGCGCATAAACCACAATAGAATAAATGTTAAATTTCCCTTTCTTTTAAATTCACTATATTTGTTTACCATAGCGACTCTCTGGCGCTAGGTTCACTTAACAGCGTTACATCTCATTCATTTTATAACTAAGTATGCGCAAAAATTATATCATTTGAGGAATTATCTAATCGTTGCCACATCTTCTATTCAAATACTATAATAAATCTAAAACGATGTATAAAAGAAATTAAACAGACAAACAAAAAAGAAAGAAAGAAACAGTTTGTCACAGAAGATTCAGTATTTCACATTCAATTAATTCAGTTCTGGCTTCGCGACAACCAAAAATGCATAAAAACTCAAAATGGCAATATTAAAAATTCTTAAACACTTATTTCGTCGAACAGACTCCAGAATGGATTAAGCATGATTTAATTCCTAATACTAAAAGAAGGCGTTATCGTTGTTGTTGCGAAGCTTATTTTCTCTAGATTGGCAAGAAATCCACTATTCTGCTACGTTTCAAATGTAAACAAATATGGCGGCTATGGTAAAAATAATTAGGCTTAGCCTCACTTAAACAACTTTTAAATTGTTGATAATTCTACGAAATATTACATACCGATTTACTAAAGGCATAAAAGCCTTAACCGGAAGCTAAGAACAACATAATTCAATCATTTCTAAAACAAAACTAGCATGTGATAATAAAAAACTGAGGTCACTGAGCCGAGTAACAGAGTGGGTCTATAAATATGTATACTTTTGGTGCGGCTGCTTGCAACCAAAAAGGTAGGCGCACATCCATCAACATGTTATAACCGTCTTATATACAAAATTTCAACGTTCTGAGGCTAGTCCTTTTTGAGTTATGCGAGCTATTTACTCGCATTTATTCGCAAAAAAAAATCTCTTCTGAATCCATTTTAAATCAGTTTTATAATTTGTTTGGGGAAACTGAGTCCTTTATTCTGTCCTTACGTAGAGATGTCAAGCAAAAACATCGTTAAATTGCATTCGATAAGAGTTCAAAATGGATATTTTCATTGAAATATGGTACTCGGAAATTTTTGTGATTACAATACTTCCTTTACTTCGTACAAGGAAGTAAAAAGTTAAATTTTATACAGACACAAGGAAGTTGACTATTAAGAGATGGGTAAACAGATAACACACTTGAAGAAGGTCGCCGGGGAACACGTACAGGAAATCCAATAAAATATTTGAAGATGATCACTGGCGAACATGCAGAGAGAATCCAATGTGTTTTTACTACCTTGTACGAAGTAAAGAAAGTATTGTAATCAAGGAAAATTCCGTGCGCCATATCTCAAAGAAAATATCCATTTTGACGACTACCGAATGCAATTTAACGATGTTTTTGCATGACATCTGTATGTAAGGACAGAATAAAGGACTCTTCGCAAAACGAATAAGAAAACTGATTTAAAATGCCTTCATAGAGATTTTTTTTAATAGCGTCTGTACATACGTACGTATGCACGGACGTACTTATCTCGCATAATTCAAAAACGAGTACTCTCAAAACATTCAAATCTTGTATCTGAGACTGTTATAACATGCAATTGTGCACCTCCCTTTTTGGTTGCAATCGGCCGCATCAAAATTATATATATATATATCTATATATATATAGATATATATATATACTCATTCTGTTACTCGGCTCAGTAAGCTCAGTTTTTACTTCCTTGTACGAAGTAAAAAGGAAGTATTGTAATCGCGAAAATTTTCGGGTATCATATTTCAACGAAAATATCCATTTAGATTGCTATCGAATGCAATTTAACGATATTTTTGCTTGACATCTGTATGTAAGGACAGAATAAAGGACTCTTTTCACCCAAACGAATTATATATCTGATTTAAAATGGATTTAGAAGAGATTTTTTTTCGTGGCGTCTGTACGTACGTGCGTACGTATGTATGTATCAAACGTATCATAACTCAAAAACGAGTAGCTTCAGATTGTTGAAATTTTGTACATAGGACTACTACAACACGTAGATGTGCCCCTCCTATTTTGGTTGCAATCGGCCGCACCAAAAGTATATAAATATATATATACACTCTGTTACTCGGCTCATTGAGCTCAGTTCCTTTATTCTTATATGTTTGTAAATTGTGCATTTTTTGCTTTAAAAATGATTGAATTATGTTGTTCTTATCTTCCGGTTAAGGTTTTTATGCCTTTAGTTAACCTGCATGTTATAACTGTAAAATTATCAACAATTTAAAAGTTGTTTAAGTGCGACTACGCCTAATTTTTTTACCACAGCAGCCATATTTGTTTAATTTGAAACTTAGCAAATTAGTGGATTTGTTGCCAATCTGTAGAAACTAAGCTTCTCAACAACAAAGTACCATTTTCTTTTATCACTCCAAATTAATTTATACTTAATCCATTCTGGAATTGTCATTTATGTTATTAAATTATCTAATATATTGAGTCGGCATAGCGTCCACAACAAATTAAATCAGTTTCTACGCCTTCAATGTCTTTTGCCGAGTGACACCAAAAGTAAACTTTCAGTTTTGTACACCGAAAAATCCGCCTTCTTGCCCGCTGACCGAATTGCTTGTTTTTGCGCATAAACTGTAATTTTAATTGTAAAAATTACTTTTTGAATAGTTTTAACTTATTTGGTGTTTTATGTTTTTCTATACCTTTCAATTTTTAATGAAAATATTTTGAGTTTTTATGTATTTTTGGCTTGCCGCGAAGTAGGAACTGAATTAATTGAATGAGAAATATATCTGGAATGAAATTCGAGGAAATAAATTTAAATGAAATGCAGGAAAACATGCATATAATTTAATATTCCATATAAGGAAGTCATGTGGTGTAACACATCAGCTTTTTTTTTTAATAATATACTTCAGGTCAGTGGTCTTACACTCAAATAGCATGGGGGCTGGAAGTAGATGAGAGTCTAAATCCCCCTCCCAAAAGAAATAATTTTAAAACAAAACTTTTAAATTAAATTTTGAGGTTGGAGTATGGAAGAAATTCCTGATAGTTTGCAGTTCAAACGTATTGACAGCTAAATATTAAATTAGATCAGAGGACCCAATTGCCAAATCCTGGTGGTGAATCATCATCATCCACCATCTCTTTAGTTCGGGCGTCACTGTAGAGAAATTAGATACTTTTGATCATGAGGAGTGAAAAATAGCAATGCCCTCGTAGGGACTCGAAGCACGGACTTTTCGATAAGCGCCGAGAGTGTTTACTACACGAAGGCAAGCTAAGAAGGGGAGAGAAATACCGTATAAGTCAAACTACAAAAACAGCGTTTTTTGATGTTTGACTTCGAAATTAATATTTGTTATTTTACCTTAATTCTTATTAATAGTTATTTAATTTTAAAAGTAATTGTTAAAACCGAACTTCAAAACTTGCACTAACAATAACAAAGTAAAATTACCAACTGCTTTTACAGCAAGTGGTTGCAGGTAGTTTATCCACCCCTCCTGCAACTTTTAGTTTAACTGAAAGAAAAAACACATGGGATGGCTCAATACGTTTAAAAATTGTTCACAAAAAATTATAGCTCTATATATAAATTCACGGATCCGACCAGCTAAGCATAAGCTTTCCATCATGTCAATTCAAGATTAAATGTAACCATGTCTAAAAGTTGTTAATTAGTCAAGAAGGTAAGAACATGTGTCCAACATGAAAAAGAAAATAAGGCGTGCTTTATTACGCGGTTTTGCTTTCCCACAAATTCCCTACTGTCGATGGCTCTGTTTTGATGGGATAACAGTTAAGCCAGTGCCAGCCGGTTTGGTATGTCAAATTTGACTGAATTTACCAGACTACAGCAAAACGCAATATGAGTATCTGCCTAAAGGGAGGGATGCTCTTTCTGAAGGATATTTTTAGGAAAACTCATTCCTGTTCAGTTAAACGTGGGTAAAACTATGATAATACCCATTTAGCCGGCCCATTAATCCAGATTTGAATCGCGATCGAACTACCAGTATCCAGCGATCTTATCCGTTCGGGCGTTGATGGGTAAGTCAGATTTAAATTCTTCCCAGTCAAGAAATTTTGGGTCCGATCAGAATCCGAAGTGCAGTCATTACTCTTAGTGTACTTATGTTAAACTAAACTCTATATTAATATCAGTTAGAGTTTGTTAGTCCCCACGGACCTAAATAAAGTATTTTAGTTTACCTTTTATTTATTTTTTACTTTGTTTAAAATGCAGCCGTGGCGAAAAATACCCATCAACCGAAAGAATTAAGTCAAAAAGAAAATTAAATCAAATTTGGATTATAGAACAGGATAAAATTCTGTGACATTACGAGAATATTTATTACAAATAAAAAGCTGCAGTTTGTCTCCCGGAAAAACACAAGCATCTCAAAAACTAATTAGTATGCCTGCCAAATGTTTTACACCAACATAACGTAAATACGTTCATATAAAACATAAAATCTTAGTAGAAACACAAACATGAGAAATACTTACACTGATGTACCAAAAGTATTAAATTCTTTCACAATGCTGCCAAAAAGGAGGTATCCCAGTTGAGCAAAAGCGAAGAAAACGATGAAGAACATGACAGCGAAGCCTCCGATATCTTTGGAGCACTAAAGAAACACATAAATTGAAATTAATTAATCTATTACTATCATGACTGACAACTATAATCATGAGTGGCATTTTCCTATGCTACAACTACCGTGCAAAATTCTAATCTGCGAAGTCCCCATAAGTAAAGAGGTGACAGAAAGTTTTATAATCAATATATTAAATTATTTATGATGTCAAGAAAATGTTAATTCATCAGGTTATTTATGCCGTATGTAATTACAGTAATTTATATTCATAAGTAACTTTTATATTTAAATATTCCTAAAACTAGAATTTTATAATGCTCATATTTCAATAAATCTGTACCAATTACTTCAGAAAAGAGCAAGTATCTGGCTTTCGAAAACAACTATTTTAATTTCGATTACTCGTAATTATAGAATTTTAAGAAATATTTTCGGTTACGATGGTTAATTCTGTCCTTACACTTGAAAAATCATGTACTTTAATATACTTAAAAGACTTAAAAGTATAACTTCAAATTCTTTCATTCTGGACCTCAACAAAGTACAGAATTAGACACTGAAGTTAAAATTTCATTGCTTAATTATTTAAAAGGATTTTAATTACATTTATGTGCTTTATTTTAAGTGCAGCATATTGATAAAGCTCAGTAATCAGTTTTATATCATCAATTTTAAATCAGTTCACTAATGAAAATTATAAAAAAAAAGAAAAAAAAAAGAAAGACAGGGAGTTCTGTGGAAAAAATATAAAAAAAAAAAAAAGATCGACATAACTTTTTCCCTTATTAAAAATTGTAAACTTATTTTTTGAAGATTAATGATTTTAATACAAGTCGTTAGATATATTACGTAATTCACTTCATATATGCAGCCCGGGTTCGAATACCGGAGAAGGCATGGATGTTTGTAAATTTATAGAATCTGTCCGGCATGGGGGCGCTCTAAATATACTCTGTGCGGCATAGGAAAGCCGAACGTTCTCTCGAGAGGTTAGTAGTAGAGGAAGAGGGGTGGGAGACCCTCGGATCTCCCCCCTCCCGCGTGCTCTCCATCAAAATTGGAGACGGAACTGGGCAAAGTCGTATTGGCACCTGTATGGTGCTCAAGTCTCTTGGCAACGACAAGCGCAGTCTTACACTCCTTGCCACGATGTGTTCCGTGGGCTTGTTCTGATGTTACTCTCAGACGTGAGATAAGTCACAACAACAGCAACAATTAGCAACTCATGGTTTTTGATGTCCGTTCAAGAAATTGCCACACGTAAAAACCGTTGGTCATTTACTTTCATAAGCTTTTATTAGTTTACTCACGGTGTTTCACTGTGTGTGGAATTTAGTCATCGATTTTTAACCTATTTCCTCATAAGCTATTGAGATCAAATTTTGCATACACACCGTCCGTCGATAAAATGCAGAGTGGCGAATCGAATTTTTTTTTCAAAATTTAATTTAGATTAAAAAAAATTAAGTTTATCTATAGGGCATTGTTAAATAAATAATATTAAAAATCGTACAGATTATTAAAAATTAAAACACATGCATGTGATTTTATACTTCAGAAAGATAAAACTAAGTAACATTTTAAAATTACCTACATACATAATACCTTACTAAATTCGTGAAATTAACGAATTTCTTAGCGAGATGATATATAACTTTGAATGTCTGTCTGCTTACGAGATAGTTGGCAGAGTTTTAAAAATCCGCATTTTTTGATAAGCTGAAGCTTGTACTGACATTGTTCAAAAAATCCTATGACAGTCTGCCATCCTTCATCAGCTTACTTCTACGTAGCTGTCTTATTCTGGGTGTCCTCTTCATCTTCATCCTTCCCCCTTATCATCTTCTTTCTAAGTACATGGGTGATTATTTCGCCGTCATCTCGATAAAATGCGACGGGAACAAAATTGTCTACAACCATTCAAGCCTGTACCCCTCTTCACCAACACCGATCTTCTCTAAACATTCTAAATCAAAGATATCAAACACAATCACCGGATGTTTTTGACCAGCAAGGAATTTCAATGAGAAATCCCCAATTTCCTAAAATTGCCACGAGAAAGAGGTGTTTTCTTGATTTTAATGGCAAAATATCCATGGTACTTTATACCTGTATTTACACACCTCTAATACATAGCCTAAAATTTTTGGACATATTTCAAGATGCTCGTATACATACGTCCTTACAGGCATCAATCACATTCTAGGCCGTATACATACGGCCTTGTCAGTTAGAGGCTTAAACCAAGAGAATCCATCATTCGATTCATCCTTTACGAACGGGATCATAGGCTAAAACGTACACCAACAGCCCTAGGCGAATTAAAACTTTAGAGAACTTAAGCACTTAAAAGATTTTGAATCCCACCCCTATATATTTACACCAGTCTTTTCCCCATTCTTTCATTTTCGATGTCAGTTAACTGCACCGTACATTCCATGGTAAAACCATCGGCAATGAGAATTTTTTATTATGTCCACTTTATCTAAAGACATTTTCGTTCTGTCCCCTTTCTTTTATGTCATAAGCAAGCGCTTATTTTGCTTAATGATTGATCAAGCTCTGCCAACAGCCATTTAAAGTAATGTTCTTTGCATCTTTCAAGTCATGAACAAAAATAAATATGGCCTCTTTCCAATGTGAAGCGTTTCTGAAAATCATGAACATTGCTTTAAAAGTTCACGCATCGATGCAAAAAAGGGATCGGTAGTTCATTTTTATGTTCTGACTAGGGTGAGTGTTGTTACATTGGGCTGCGGAAACATAACACAAATGTTTTCCATGTTTAAGTCTTCAGATTGTTAGCCCATATTGATATATTCTTTATTTTTAGGCCTAAATTACGAATTTAAAGTTAGACATTCAAAAAATGCTGTTAGTTTGATGCTGCAAGTTACGAGAGATTTTACTTTATTGGGCAAAACTCAATCCAATTTAAATTTACTGCTTCTCGGAATATAGATTTTACAGTTATAAATTATTGAAAAAATAGTAAGAAATGTATGACCCAGGAAGAGCAGCGAATGGAATTTGCACAATGTCGCTACTGCTACTGACAAGTTGGTACTACGAGAAGATAAAAGAATGATTCACGCCTTTCTAATATGACTTAAAATGTTATACTTATTATTATTCTAGATACACAGAAGTGTTGTACATATCTCATTATTATTCTGGAAAGAAAGAAGCGCTTATCGCTTATCTTAATTGAATGTAACCAGTCAAAGTAGTAAAGCTATTGTTATACTTCGAAAAGAGAAGGAGAAAGAAAGCAAAGGGAAGAGAGCAACGGAAAATAAACTTAACGACTTTACTATCTGAAAAATACATGATGCATATCAAAGAATCACTATCTTTAGCACTGGAAAAAGAGTTCAAATCAATGAATCTTAAAACGGGGGAAAAAAACTGTAACTGCCGCTGCAGGACAGTGACAACGAATATGTATCGTCTTAACAATGCTTTGACATCACTGAGGCACAATGATTTGTCATATTTAACGGGGTGGAAAATCCTATGTAAAATGCTGAGTAAGCATTTTTCCTACAAGAAATTTTGCACTTTAGGAATTGCTAACGGCGATGTAGAAATCAGATAACAGTTTTCTCACATTTTTCGCTATAATCGAAATAGATTATGTCTTTGGAAGATGGTCTTAAAGGATCTCTTGGAATGAGGAAGCAGTCTAAATGAGAGTTCTGAAATACAAAACTATCGTTTACCTTCAAAAACGTTTCATGTGTTTCAGCAGAAACCTTTATATTTACAGAAAATCAGAGCAGGTTGTGTTTTCTTTGTATTATCTATTACCGCTTCGCGCTTTTTGGAGGAAAGTCACCCTGCAAGGCAAATAACTATTCAATAAAGTAGATGTCTGAAATGCACGACATTCGTGCAAGACAGAATACCACACTAGATTCTCTGTAGGTATAGAGTATTTTCACAGATTTTCTTTGGAATAATTAGAGGTGCATTCCTCACGGTTATTGCCTGATAAAACCAGAGAGCTTGAATTCTGAAAATATCTGAGATGTTGGAGCATGTTACTGAATGTTCCTGAATTTTGAATTTCGAAAGACTTTCAAGGCGACATGTGACGCAAATCATTACAGATCTGTTGCACTCCACTAGAGGAAATGTCATTGAAATACTGCAAATATAGAGCATGCGTATAGGAAACTATATCTCTGAAGTTAGACCGAAGCGACAATTAAGAGCAATCTATAGCAAAATAATAAAAGAAAAATATACTAAAGCAAAAATTGTATCTTCTTTTTAGTTATTCCTTTGTGTTCCTAAATAATGAAGGTTTTTTAGTGTGTTTCTTAATAATGGGCGAATTTCGATGGCAAAAATTTTGAACTAACGTTTTTTCTTTATACATCAAAGCCCACTTCCAAAGAGTACCCAGAAAACATTTAGTTGGATTTTGTCCTATATGTGCTCTGAGATCTGCGAAGAAGCTACAAGCAGAGCTCTGAGCACACTTTTATTGGATCATTCTATATTCTGAAGTTCTCCTATAGGTTATTCTGTCAATAACAAAAAATAATTCGTGCATTTAAGAAAGGTAGTGAAAATAAGCTACTCATTAGTTAGACGTCTGTTATTACAACACAGTATAAGATAATCTCATAAGAATCCAATAAGCTATTAATTTTATACTTCACTGCATTATTTTTTAATTACAATGTTTTAATTTTAGACAAGCAAAGAAACTGCAATTTCAAAAAACAGGTATAGATAAGCGGAACAACAGAATTTCACCACTGGTCGTACATGTATAGTCTTACTGCATTAACTGTTCAGCTTCGTTAAAGTTTTGAGGCAGTTTTGATCAGTGAGATGTATCCAAAAGTCTTGCACCTCTCTTACCCAAATCGCTCGAGAGGACATTGGATCACCAGTACTTTAAGTGCTCTCATACTGCACAGACACAATCCGTTTATAAATATCTACGCGTTCTTCGATTCAAACCCGGGCCCAACGATACGGCAGTGAAGTCACTAACTACTATATCGACCACGGGATACGGCAGATCTCTGCTAAAAAGGAAAATGTATCCTGGACAGGAAGAACTAGACAGGATCACTAGTGCGGAAACAAGAATTCCCTTCTACAATAGGCGCCGTTTAATGTGATTGCATTTGTCGATGGTATTTTGATAACTTCAAGGGATGAGAAAAAATATCCTTCAAATTGTTCATAATGTTCCGAATAGTATCTGACCTGTCTTACACTCCTAGTTTTAATACTCGGAAAGCGTTCCTCATCGGAAAAGAAATTTCCAATACAAAATTTAAAATTTGGCAAAAAAGCAACTGTAGTTTGGCTTAAATGTTTCCATGGGGGGGGGGTTCATTTTCACTTTTTTACTTCGTACAAGGAAGTAAAAAAGGGATAAAATCGACTGAATTTGTATCTATTTCGATAATATGACGCAATTAAATGGTTTACAGGGGGGAAAAATAGAGGAAGGGAAAGTTTTCATCATGTCACATACCTCAGTAATGTTTAATGCATTAAACTAGAAAAATAATTAGAGGAAGTCAGATTCAGGAATGTCTTGGATGAGGAGTGATGTCTCAAGACACGAGCAAGTAAGCCGGCAACAAATGATACTCCAAAATTCACTTAATACAACAGAGAAAATATCGTCAGAAGCAGACGAAAGGTTAAATGGTTTTAGTTACTTGATCCGCGATATTTATGAAAAATGGGGTAAAGTGCAAAGGGTCACAGAACATTATCACTCTGATAAAGCAATAGCGAGCTACAACATAAATATTTGCAATGACAATACTATTTCTTGCTTCTGGAACATTTTAAAACGCAGATAGAAACAAATCACACTGAAGAAATTTTCAATGGGATAAAGAGTCAGCTATTCTCAAGTAGAGGCGAGGGGGGGGACAGAAAGACAGCAGCTACCTGAAATTTTTAAGGAAAAGAATTTCCATTTTTACACCTTTTGGTTCTTCCAACGCTTTTTACGCCATCAACTTTCTTTCATAGCGATACCATAAAATTTGATTCAAGTTTTCTTATTTTTTATATGTTTAGTACTGCGTTAAATAACGCGTTTATGTTAATATTGTGTATTTGTTAGGTTTAATAATTCCATTGACTTTGCATTATGAACATATAAAGTACTCTTTTCTAAGCAATCATTTGGGATCCTGGAACATATTAATGCACTTTACATTAATTTCTGTGGAGAAAATTGTTTCGGTTTACGAATATTTAGGATGACGAACCATAGGAACTTTAGGAATGAACTAAGTTCATGAGCCAAGTTTTCGCTGCATAAATGTAAGCCGTAGTTAATGTAATAATATATATATATATATATATATTTTCTATCAAAGCGCTAAAAATAAGTTAAAATTTAGCCATTTATGATTCGATTATAGATTTTAAATTCAAAATATCAATGCACTATTCTTCAGAATAGTGCTTGGTAGCTGTTCTCTGTCTATCGACGAACTCATTTTAAGTTTTCAATTTATTGTACTAGGTTAGGAGATTTGAGAACTCAGTAGCATGAAATCACTCTTCATTCTTCAGACACATTTAGGACATATGAGACAAAATTATAAATGAACAAGTTTATAGGTATCTGGTGAAGGCAACAAGCACTTCGCCTTTGTAATAGGTATCTGATGAAGACACAGGATCTGAATAGGGATTTCCGTATACCTACCCTAGATAGAGTAGAGGAAAGTTGTGTCATGGTCTTGTTGAAACTGATGTATTTAAACACTTTTATCCAGGCAATAAAAATATCAACGGCCACAGCATTGTTGAATTGCATCTGCCAGAAACCCAGGAACTCGAAATCCGGAAATATGTCAGGCCTGCTTAAAAGCTCCTCTAGCATATTGTCCACAACTACCGTTCGGAATGCAGAGAAAGCGATGCATATAACAGACACCTGAAAATATGAAGTAAATTTTAATTGTGCTGTGCCAAATACGGGATATATTCTCGCAATTATAATATATATTCTAGTTAAAGTTCTACTTTAATTATACAAAAGTAAATAATAATTACACTGCTCGACATTGAAAATGCAACACTAAGAAGGAGTGGTCAGAAATTTATCCAAATTTTAGAGTAGACGCACGTCACTGAGTTATGCGAACGATGTGAAATGAGCAGCCCTCCGACGCATGCGAAGTAAGATATAAGGGAAGGAACGTGCAGAATGGGCAAGATTCGTGTCGTTATTTCTGCCAGATGAATTATCTAAGGAAGTTGGTTTTTGTCCCGAAGGATACGTGCAATAGGAGAGAATGCCAGGACGCCGCCAACGAAGGCACTTCCAGGAGATAGACGATTTTACGAGGGGTATGGTGTCGGACTGAGAAGGGCAGGTTGGTCCTTACGTCAAATCGCAGCTGATACCCACATGGATGCGAGCACAGTGCATCGGCTATGGCGAACATGGTTGGAACGAGGGAATGTGGGAAGAAGGAGGGGTGCAGGTGCAGCCAGAGAGACGTGAGCACTCGTGGATCGACGCATCCGCCAACAAGCTGAGGCGGTCCCGCTAGTCACTTGTACCGCGACTCTGCAGCATGGGCAAGATACCCTGGATGCTCCCGTGTCGACCAGAACCATTTCCCGTCGATTGGTTCAACGTGGCCCGCACTCACGGCGTCCGTTAAGAAGACCGCCATTGACCCCACAGCATAGACGCCAACGTTTAGAATGGTGCCAGAATGGAGCGATGTGGATGACAGAATGGCGAAACGTCGTGTTCTCAGATGAGTCACGCTTCTGTTTATCCAGTGACAGTCGCCGCATACGTATGTGCCGTCGACATGGAGACAGATCTAATCCGGTAGTAACTGTGGAACGCCCCACCGCGTGACAACGTGGCATAATGGTTTGGGGCGCTATTGCCTACGATTCCAGGTCACTTCTAGTTCGTATTCAAAGCACTATGACGACCCAACGATACTTGGATAATGTACTGCGGCCGGTGGCAATCTCCTACCTTCAGGGGCTGCCTAATGCAATATTACGGCCGATCACACAGTGCTCGCATCTGCCAACATGCTCTGCAAGTTATACAGATGCTTCCCTGGCCACCGCACTCTCTTGACCTGTCACCAATCGAACATCTGTGGGATGCGATTGAACGCCGTTTGCAGACTCTGCCCCTGCCTGGTTGAAAAGACGAACTGTGGCAAATGGTTGAAAGTGAATGGAGAGCCATTCTTCAGGACACTATCCACACTCTTATCGACTCTATGCCTGCACGTGTTTCTTCGTGCATCGCTGTCCGCGGTGGTCCTACGTCCTACTGAGCCGACGCCGTCCTCGCTCTGTATTCTGACTATGATTTTGAAATAAAGATCACTTATTGCTTTTTGCTGTCTCTGTCTTTTTTCCAAATTTCATCACCTTCTGACCACTCCTTCTTGGTGCTGGATTTCCAATTTCGAGCAGTGTATATAGACTGATGGGAGACTATATATTGGACCCTGCATCTGTTACTAAATGAAATCAAGCTCTACATCTTCTTCTGTCATTCAGCACAACATACATATGTGAAACGACTTCTTCAGCTTTAATGCTTATTAAATCCAAATATCGTTCAACGCTGAAAAACGCCGAAGTTGCATTACATCGAGCAATGTCAAATATTGTATCAAGATTTAATTTATTATGCAACAAAAATAAGCGCTTCTATCTAATTAAAACTTGACTTTTCTTTCATTAATTTTTATACACTTGAAACAAATTCTAAAACTAATTTTTACATGTATATTGCTTATCAAGAAATAAATTATTAATAAGCATTTATTTTTATCTTTTTTATTCCATATTTAATATCTGGGGTTGCGAAAATCGATAGGAAAAAAGGGATCATGAATACAAAAATTAAAGAAGCGCTGACTTATATTTTACGTTAGATATATATTTTGTATTAATAAAATGTATAACCTAATAATATGTGTGTGACTTTTCTCGGTTTCTACTGAGTACTAAATTTCTCACCCAGTTCCCATTACAAAAATTATTATTTTCCTTTTTAGTTACATTCAATTATAGAAAATAATACCAGAAACGTTAAAAATTGTTGCCAATTGAGCGCAAATTTCAATTAATGCAAAATATGCGTAAAATCCACAGTAAAACCTCTACAAGACGACCAACCGCGGTTTCAGGCCGGTCTTTGCTGGGTGGACTTAAAGAATATATGAGTGGTGATGTTTATTTATATCAGTATAATGTTTATTTACGTTCTTGGAATACTAATTACTTTCAGTGGTCCTCTAATGCACTTATTTATACGAGATTTAAGAAGCAAAATCTCTTTAAAATTTTCTATTAGATTTTACCCCCTTTAATTCTTCATTTTTTGTTCGAATATCTCAATTTCTTTCTTTATGTCTTAACCCTGACTTTTCTTTTGTACTAATTACTTGTTTTTGACGAAAGATGCTTACCAATATAACAATGAGATCGAGAATATTCCACACGTCATAGAAATACACGCAGCCATTTTTCTTGATCTATAATATAAAAGAAGAGATTAATTAGTAACATAGATTCAATGGAAAAAAATATCACCTATACCGCTGGGTAAAAAATTAAATTTCAGCAGTAAAAAGTCTGCAGAGAGGCTCATATAGAAAGTTTCTTGTTTACGAGTTTTTCAATTGGGAACGTTTCTAGACATCAATATTTTTCGAGAGAAATTATTAACACTTTAAATAAAAGGTTGCTTTTTCAGTTTATAAAGAAAATGCTTCCTTGATGAAACAGAAAGCTACACCTAATCAACTTATAATAATAAATTAACCTTCCCAAAGCATAATAAATTAATTAAATAATAAATTTAATTAATTTACTATGCTTAATTAATTATTATGCTTAATTAAACTTAATAAATTAACCTTCCAAAATTTTAACAGTACATGGTTTACCACTGGTAGAAAGCCAGATATTTTAATTGTGGCCCTTGCATGTAACGGAAGAAAACTGCGGTCAATTCCTGCAGAAATATAGTATTTTGCTGTAAAATCACTAAAAAAAATTTGTAAATATATTTATTGATTGATTTTAGGGATACCTCATTAAGACATAAAATATGTAAGTAACAATATGTATATACACAATCTTTTTAGTCCAAAGGGGCTTTGTCCCTGAAGGACTATTGTTTTCGTTTTGCGATTTTGCGTTGAATCACTATAAACGGCTGTATCACTTTCCAAATTGTTGCCACCAAAAGTTATCGTCTTGAATTATATTTAAAGAAATTAAATAATGAAAAATCTGCATAAATATATGTATATTTCTCCAATTGTGATGAAACAACGGTACCTAGAGCCATCCAATTTTTTTTCCAGTTGTATGTTATTATTTTTTCCTTCTGTAAAAAAGTTCATCACGATCAATTCAAAGAAGCCACAAAATAAGGGAGAGATCCATATATCTTCAGAAAAAAGAAATGTTAAAAGAAAATTGAAAATATAGTAATCTTGCTTGCAATTTATGTGGAAAACAGGAAGGAGAAAAAAAGATCTTCATTTTATTTCAGGTAATAATAATTATAGAAATATAATATATATATATATATATATCTATGATTTAACTGGATTATTTTAGATGTTTATCGGTTCACACGCGCTTAATTCTTTCGAATTATTATTGCGGAACCCAGGAATGGAATTGTCGAATGGAAAGTCAAGGTTCCGCGAAGCATAGTTTAAAAACCATTGGCTTATGAAATTAATTTTTCGTTATCTAAAGAACACTTGGCGTGAAAAGTTTTTAAAATGTAATAAGAAAAAGGTTCTCATAACATGTTCTTTTCAAAAAAAAAAAAAAAAAAAAAAAACCACTGTTTCTTATACATATTGAAAAAAACTGCACGAAATAATCAATACTTTCACAAGCTCATTCGAACAAGAAATCGAGTGGAAAACTAGTTCTGCACATGTTTACAAAAACTTATTTTCTTGTCACAGCTGTAAAACAAGATCCACTTGTGTACGCCATGTACTATAAACATTAGAAACCGGCCATTTGATTATATCTAACTTTTACATAAAAGAAAACTGAAATCCCACGCAAGATCTTTTGAAGAACATTTAAAGTGGAAAATATGAAAAACACTGTTCTGTTTACCTAGTTTGTAATTTAATATACGTTATATTAAAGCTTACTAAACACAGGCCCAGAAAAGTGCTTCTATATCGTGCATTTGATTTTAAAGATAATATGATTATAATTTAACATGATTTTAACTTTAAAAAAATGCTTGTTGATAGACTGTGCATATGTTATTACAAACTATCTAAATAGCTCTTGACGTTATAAAAGAGGTAATAAAGAAAAAACATTTATAAAAAATATTACATATATAAGTGACGGTAGATAAATGACAGATGGTAGAAATGTAAGAACTCTTGAAGAATTGTGCTTTTTCTATTTCATAGAGAAAAAAGTCAATCCTAAATGAGATATATTAGAACAATCTGATTTTTCAGCCACAAGTAACAAGTGACCAAGGAGAGGGACACCTGGTGGGTAATAGAGGTAAACAGGTGTTTGTCTTATACTCACCACTTATCTTCATCAGCTCCTGAAGCCGCAAAAAGCTGCCTCGGGCATTAATTGCAAACTACTTCGAAATTACATGGCCTTGCTTCTCTGCCACAGTGCAGTGCTGAGATAGATATGAATAGCTTAATGTGTTAGATAACAATGAATATTCTGAATTCACAGGTGTCAATTTTATTTTATGTATTCAAATCCATTAAATTCATATTGTGGGGTTTTACTAATTTAATTCCAAAGTTTTGCCTTAGAACGAATAATCACTTAAGTGTGTGAAAAAACACATAAGTCTTAAGAAGGGTTATCTACCCTTTATTTTTCAGAATACTTACAATCAGTTCCTACTTGGAACTTACACAAAGCCTCCACTTGGGCTTAAATAACTATGAAATTAAACTAAACTAGCTTAACTAAGCTATCTGAAAGGTATAGCTGAAGCTATCAGAAATCTAATTAGTTGCCCCCTAAATATTAATTTAATCGACGAAGCCAAGCAAGGGCCTAAAGTATGTCCGAGCGTTGTAGCTCAGCGAGAAGGTAGCCAAAAGGCAAACGCGCGCTAGTCAGGAAATCAGACTCTCCCTGTAGAAGTCGGTGAAGCATCGACTTAAATAGTACTCTTACTCATTTGCATTAACTGCGTTTCTGAAATTACATTCTGGCAGGAAACTGTAAGCTGAAATTAGAGTAAATAGGAAAGAATCGTAACTTAAAATAACTGTTAATAAACTTAGGATAAACCTTACAGTATCATTATTACAAGCTACTAGGAACAAAGTTCCAGAAAATACAACATTAACAATTAAGATATTTTAAAAACTGCTATTTTCATATGAACATTTTTTTTGTACTCAACGGATAAATATAAAATATTCGGATTATTAAAAAAATTGTCGACTAAGATATATCTGAAATATTCATGTGTATCATGTTTTGTATTTTTATTATTGTTATATTATACACAAATATTAATACGAACTTTTTAAGTATTTTGTAAATAAAAATGTAGTTATTGAAATAACTTACAATTCACATATGCCCTGAAAGTAATGTAGGAATGAACGCAAGAATGGGAATTACATACATCTGTGTGGGGGGGAGGAACATAGCATACTTAATTACAACTCATTGGCAAGTACTCAATAAATTATATTATCCGATTACTCAATAAATTATACGCATTATTAAGTAAATTTGCAAAATATTTTTTACGGTAGTTAATAATATTGCAAAATGTTTTTACAGTACTTTTAAAAAAATGTTTTCTTTATTCCCTCAGGCCCACCAGCGGCCGTGCGGTAAAGACGCTGAACACTGGTAGTTCGGTCCGAGGTTCGAATCCCGCGAACGGGCTGGCTGCATGGGCGTTTTCGTGGTTTTCCCCATGTGTAACGTGTATACGAGCCAGTTTCCCTTAGAAAGTCCTCCACGAAGGCATCCCTCCCTTTAGGCAGATAGCCCTCGTGTGCTTTGCCATAATTGAATAACCTATAACCTTTATTCCCTCCTTTCATTCTTCTCCCGCATAATCATAGTTCAGTAGTTCACTACACGTGCAAAGCCATCGGAATCCTACATAGCAAATACATGAAAACTTGTTTAAAATACATAAATACTTTTAGCTTTCTTTGTTCATTCGACTTATACTTTATTGAATTCTGATGTATTTCGACTTCAGCTTTTCCTACTTGAGGTTCCGTTTCGCTTCAGCCGTTCCCAACAAATCGTTGCATTTCAGGCCTATTTTTTTTTTCTTTCTGCAGATGTTCAGAAAGAACACATCATAAATCGACAGTGTTGCCATTGCTCGCTTTGAAATCGTTGAAAATTCTTTGAATTGCAAAAATTCATAAATGCTTTACAAAACATGAAATAGATGATAAAACAAATTCCGAATTTGGGCTTCCATATTCGGGTGGAGACGTACGTTATTGAAAATTTGACGGCTCTAGGTACCGCTGTTTTAACGCAATGCGAGAAACATACATACATTTATGCAGATGCTTCACTATTTAATTTCTTTAAATATAATTCAGGGTGATAATATTTGGTAATAACAACTTGAAAAGTGGTTTATACTTTTAAAGTTTTCGATGCAAAATCCCAAAACGAAATTAATAGCCGTTCTGGGATAAACGCGAGAGATATACTTTTTATTTTTCAAATTTTTTTCCACATTTCATTAAAAAACTCATTCTAAGCAAAAAAAGTTGCATATGATACTTTACTTCCTAGATGATTTTTTCTCAACTGATAATATAAATTTTTTAGCTTTAAAACGTTTTAACCATCTACGTCCTTTCCATTTTTCGCATTGAAAAACATTTTAACTTTTTTTGAAACTTAGAAAGCTTTAGTGAAGTTATGCGCCTTCTTATTCAAAATTGTTTTCTTCGTTTCATTTTTCGTAAACCCAAATAGGGAAATAAGTCTGACGCTCTTAAGAACTAACAGAAATAAAGTTACGGAAAATTGCAACAAAATAACATTCTGACACGCTGACACTAAAAACGCAGATGTCAAAGGCCACATTACAAAGCGTTAATCTGCCATCAGGCCGGACAAAATGGTTCCCCAACACTTTGACGTACTAAATTTTTCGAGGAATCTTTGCTTCCAGGATTACTTGCGAATCGCTTTCGTACATTGACTATGCTACGCAAAACACAGTGTCACAAACGGACATTTTTGCCATCATTGTAGGTATTCCATAATTAAAAATTGGTGTTCCAATTAGTTTTGGGGAAACCATCATGAAATGTTGCCTATTGCGTTTCGTGACCATAGGTGTGATTTCAGCTTGGACAGCACTACTCTGAAAAAAAAAAAAAAAAAAAAACCAAAAAGAAGATAACATAAACAAGTAATACTTTTTCAGCTTTTTTAAAATTTTTTCAAACATTATCAATTGGATTGATAACGTAATTTACAAATGATTAATGTGGGGACACAGAGTTCGAATAGTTTAAGGAATAACGAATACGAAAATAAAAAGTGCTATTTATACAGAACTTCATTCAGAGTCAAAAAGGATAATGATATGCGCAGGACGTGATCACAGCAAGTATGATACAAAGACTTCCTACGGCATATGGAAATAAAAAAAAAAATAAAAAGTAAGTCAGGCGTAAAAAGAAAAATTATAGATCTAAATTCAACTTAAATATTCTGCCTTATTCATCTGCTAGTTCAGTCTTAAGTAAATATTTTAACCTGTATAATGCCCAGATAGACAGAGGAATGTATACATATGTCTACAATCAAACTACCGCATACAGAAAAAAATTAGATACTTTACCTTTTTTGAAAAATCGTTTGATGATATAAAATAGTCTAAAGAATAACCGCTGCTAAGAATTTACATTTTTCCTTTTTGAAACAGTACAATGTTTGAAATCCTTAAATAATTTTCACATCTCATAATATTTATACGATAGTTAGACTAAACAAGCTAAAGAAAAGATTTAAGCCTGTTTTCTTAATTAATTTTTGTATTATTATGAAATTATTTAATGTGCATTCGAAATTAAACGAATATGAACATCATTTGTTTTTATTAAAAAAAATTCGCTTCGAATTACTAGAGATGCAGGTCACATCTAAGTCATGATACGTTATGTTTACTGCAAAGTATTTTTATGGCAGACAAGTTTCAGGATGACAAGCAACATCTGGGTCACTGACAGTTGAGATTTTAAGCAACAGGATAATAAATGATGAAGATGAAGAAACCGCTAAAATATACATGGGTTGACGCTGCTTGCGTAAACTAAACTCGCAAACGAAAAGCACTGTTTATGGTGTGTTTCAAATGACTCACTTACACAACTTTGAAAATAGCACACTTCCAAATTTTTGATTCGAAAACACCTTCGCATTTGATTTCTTTTTCTAATGGAAAGCATAATAAAATATACAAATATGCATTTCTAAATTTTAATATTTTAATTAAATGTACTAAAAAGTATACATGAAATAATGAGTTAGCTTTTGTAATATTCTTGGTCCTATGTGATTAAAAGTGTAACAATTTAAAATAAAAACCGTCAAAGGCATATTTCATTGAAATTAATGTAATCATTCTTTATATATGTCATTTCTATATTATTACTTTTATTGTTCCTTAAAATTCTAGTAATTTCATAGTACAATTCGTATATAGAAGGTCCATGATTTTATATTTATATACAAATGACCGAAAATACTTTTTTCTTAAACTTTCTGTTTATAATTAAAACAGTGTAATATAAACGTCTTTAAATATTCTTTATTTTACACTTTAGTTTATGGAATGAAGAAAAAAGAAAAATCACTGCCTCTGAACATCAGAAAATTACCCCTTCTAATTTGATCTATTACATTTAGTTAATTTAAATTACTATTTGATTCAGAAATTCGGTCTCCTCACATAAAATCAAGGAGCTGCTAATAACGAAAGATTAATTAATTTAAATCTTTTGTTAAAAAAAACCATCTCTGTTAGCAACTAACTGTATATTAGTTGAATATATGGAACACGTTTTGAAAAGATGCCAAAATTCGGCAAATTATCTTAAAACCATTTCTCATTCTATCTGATAGCGTATGATTAAATTCTAAGATGAATTTTTGACAATTAATCAGGAATTGAGAAAAAATCATAACTAAAATTTAAAAAAATCTGTATCGAATTTTTAAAACACGGCTGTGGTTTACTATATCATTACTGCAAACATTTATAAGAGAAATTTTTCAAGAAAATCGTGTGGACATCAAAGGAGTCAAATATTAATTTCTAAGTTTGACCCAAAAAATACAGGACCCAAGTTAAATAAAACCATTAGACATTTCGAAAAACATTCATTTGGACGATTATTTCTCGTTTAAAGGTAGTAGTGTTAAGCCAATCTCAGCTGTTTTGCACCACGTATTTTTTTTACCATTGCCGAAGATCATCCTCTTCCCTGCTTTACAAAACTCGGAAAACACATATATATTTATTTAGATTATTTTTTAACCTGTTTTTATAAAATAAATAGCAAAAAGTATAGAAAATGCTGATAAATATCAAAACCTGAAGAGTTTTTCTTTTTTGGGGGGGGGGAGCAGTATTTGTAAACTAAAACTAAATACTCAACAGTTAACAAAAGGCTGACCACATTCTCCACTGAAACGATAGAAATCCCTCCCAGAAGCGGAATTTTTCCTGGTTTAAGCAATAGTGTACGGATAAAAACTACCGGAATTGCGTAGACGGAATGCACTCAATGACATCGTTTGGATGCAAGATGGTGCACCTCCACCATATTGGGAATTTTGTTAAAGGGTTCCTGGAACAGCATTTTGGTGATCACATCATCTCACACCATTATCCTTTTCCGTGGCCTCCGCGATCTCCCGATCTGACGCCTATGGATTTCTAGTTTTGGAAATACCTCAAATCTAGATTTTACCTGTACAATCCGCAAACTTTGTCGGATTTAAAGGATTCTATACCGCGCGAGACTGCAAACATCCCTCATGCCACCGGTATTGCCCACCGTCTCCCGATGGCGTAATGGCAGACCGCACATTCAGTTGAACAATGTTAAACGAATTACGCACACTGCGCATGCCCAGAAGAGAATTTGGCGCAATTACGCCTTTGGCGTAATTTTAAAAGGCGATAAATATGATACATATTTGATGTTCTGTTATTTGGACGTAGACAGTTCGGAGTTTTAAAACTTGTTAGATTGTACGTTGTTTCATTACTTAGGTGTAAATAGCAATTGTAAACTCCCCAAATTTTCGTTTAAGAAGGATTGCAAAACAGGAAACATTATATGACGTTGTTTATTGATTGTACTGCTGAGGAATAAAAGCAGTCGATTATTTATTTACCATGCGTTCCATTCATAAATACTTTAACAACCGAAGGATGTATCGAGTTTAAATTACTGAATTAAAGCCAAAGAAATTATTACAAATAACTGATATTAAATGTAATGTTTATGAACAAAATAAACCAAAATGAAATGAAACAGAAGCAAGTGCAATAAGCACAAAAAAAGTGTCCGTAGTATTGCAACCGTAAAGAGTCGCTAAGGCCTACATGACGAACAGGCTTGTGTAGGGTTGTTTATTTTTATTCGTAAGTATTTTCTCCCACGCCAACGGTACACTATTGAGCATGCGCAGTAAGCGAAATTCGTTAACATTGATCAACTCAATGTGCGGTTTGCCATTACGCCTCCCGATGCATACTTGCCTGTGCAATGCATGCATACTTGCCTGTGATCCATGTGGAAAATGTTTGATCTAAATAAAGATATTCTTTTGTCCGATATGTGCTGTCATCAGTGATCGGTGTAATGCAAATTTTTTGCATGCGCCCTGATCGTGTTTCTCTGGCCGGTTTCCAGAACTCTTTTTTGTGTATGCATCACATATTTTGGACATATTGGTACCGCTCCAACACTATTTAGGGTTTTCGCATGCGCTGAACATTTTGCGACCGGAAAAAGTTGGCGTTGTCATTCGACATTTTCGAGTTTCTGTATTTATAACTGTAACCGTGAGCGCCCCTGTGCTGCCGTTCTCAGAATCTCGAGTGCATACCTCTGAATAACTAATCTAATCTCGATCGGCTAACCGGAACGGACGCTAGAAATGCAGATGTTGGCAAAGTTTCTTTATGACCACCCTGTATATGTTGTATTTAAACATTAACGGACAAAAAATCATCAACACATCATTTCATACGTATTTCAAAATCACGTGGCATCCGATCTTGTTTTCCGATTTAGCGTTGATACTGAATAGAAAGATTTAAAAGGGGCTTTTCTTACCTATTGCGTCAAAAGAGGCTGAAGTGGAGTTAATTTAGAAAAAGCTTCATCTAGGAAAGCCTAATATTACACTCAATGTTTCTCACTATAATATATAATAATAATTGTTTCTCGCTATTCATCCGATCATACATAATTGTTTCTCTCTATTCATCCGACCAAGGATCTGTTGTGACAAGTTTGATCATTATATAACGATTTGTGAGAAAAATTCATTACTAAATAAAAATAAAAAATTTAAATTGAATTTTAAAAATATTTCTGCGGTTTACCATATTGTCATCGCAAATACGTCTGAAAAATTTCAGGAAAATCGGCTCGACAGAAGGAGGCTAAAATTTAATTTCAAGATTTTATCCACATAAAGAAAGAAACCGAGTTAAATTTAAATAAAAATTATGCTAAATAAATTCTGTAAAAAGGATTTAACTTTTAAAACTGAACATGCAACTGCACAGCAACAATAATTTCAATTTTTTATTAATAAAATGTACTGAGAATGACGACAATGATTTGAAGTTTATAATGATATCATACACTACTGCTTTCAGAGAATTAAAAAAAAAGCCTTTATTGCACGTATAAAGACTTTTGCTCGTACAAGTACAACAAAAAATATCTAAATAAAAATTTAAGGGATCATTTCAGACAGAAACAGAAAATTATACATATCTAAAGTAGTAAATTGGCAGAGGCGGCAAGATTAAAGAAATTTACCGTTATTACTCAAACATCTTTATGCAGGAATATTTTAATATGTTTGATCGTCTCAGGACAATTTTTTAAGACAAGAAATACCAAAAGAAGAATGAAAATTAACTTAGAGAACTTGTTGCTTTGTATGAATAGTCTGTTCAAATGTGTAATGAATTTTACACCGCAAACATTAAAGACAAAAATATTTCTCTCAAAAATGTATAAAAAATGAGGTTTTAAACTTCTTACGTAGGTAATTTTATGTATGATTTCAGTACTGTTCTACCTTCAAAACTATTTATTAAAATAACACTTTTTTATTATCTTATCCAGATTTCAAGATCCAAGACAATAGATTATTTCCAATTATTTGCACACAATATTAGTTGAAAGTGGATTCAGCAGCTACAAAATAAGGCACAGTAAATATATCTTGAAGAGAGTATCAGTGCATTTGAATGGTATTGCAAAATGAAAGTTAGTTTTCAAATACAAATGAAATTAGTAGCTAAACAAAGAATACTGTTCACCCGGTGGTATTAATATGCATCTTGTTTTGGTCATCAGAATACCATGAAACTTCATTCCACGAATTTAATTCTTTCCAGAAAGTCGTTCGACAACCGAACCGTTCGCAAACTGAAAGAATTTTACTCTCAGGAAGTAAAGTAAAATGTAAGTGAAGTAATTATAAATTCGTTTCTGGACCACATATGACAGTTTATTGAAGCTTTACAATTTGTGCACAAATTTGCGCATAAGATATTAACCCACAACCAATCGAAATAATTAAATATAAAAAAAAGATAAAACAGACGAAAACCTAATTTAATTTTACTGTATCTGCGCGAAGGAAAGCGGACAGCATAACAGAAGATGATGATGAAGATGTTTTTGCATAGAATAGACATCTCTTTTAGCACAACTATTAGGCAACTTTCTTTAGGACATGTCTCTTTTATGTTTTATTTGTCTCTAACCGCCACCCGACTTTGCTTGAAATTCACTGGGCTTTTGTTTCACTTAAAATTTGTCCAATATAATTCTTTGTTATCTATGTTTTGAAACGTTTCGAAATTGAGGCATGGCACTGTCATTGAAAATGTTTATGGTATAGCTTGCTACTGCTTTATCAAGGTGATATCGTTACGTGAAAATTTTGATCGCAATCCATTTTGCACAAATTTCCCGGACTAAAGAACTACGATCATTGCTCTTTCTTCCTCTTCTTAAGAAGACATTTCTTCTATGAGTTATTCTGAAATTGTAGTTTTTTTCTTGTTGTGCTCATTTTTATGATTCTTAAGTAATTTTTCCACGTCTTCATGGTTAATTTCCTAGCCAATGGATTTGCCTAGAGAGGCAATATCATAGATAACAAAAAAAGTCCTAAGAGTCAAAGTGATCAGCCTGTATCTCAATCTGGCCATAATTTCCTCCAAAACGCTGTCACTTGTTGCCAGGCTCGTTAATGGGAGAAACGGTTTTTCAGAAGTGCTTAAATGTTAATTATGTGGCAGAGGCTATTTCAAAATACTTTTACAAGTCATATATTACGGACTTGAGTGTTTCTAAATTAAGAACTGATCGTTATCCGATGAGATTTTTGTCCGCATAACCTGTTCGTAAACCGAACTGTTCATAAAGATAACCGTCTTAATTCGAGGTTCCACTGTATTAGATTTCAAAATAAAAGTCGGTGCTATACTAAACATTTGACGGCTAGATTAAAATTAATTTTCTTCCTTTGAAGACCGGCACAATACGAAAGACATTTTATCGTAGGAAGCTTTTAACAGCGGTTTTTTTTTTTTCGATGCTTGGTTTAGTATGATACAACTTCTTAACTGTTCTGTAGCAAAATAATAGAAAATATTTCATATCAAAGTTATGATGCTTTATAATATATGCTTAATTGTTCATTATAATACAATGTAGAATATGCCATGCTGAGATCACACAACAAGTATGTTACTGATTTAATTTCCCAAACGACTTTTACTGTGCAATGAGCATTTTAGACTATCCATAACGCACTGAAATATTCGGTTTACTGTGAAAATAATACTTTTTTGAAACTAGGCTATCCTGCCATTTCAAATATCCTATACCTTACAATTTTCAATGCTCTTTTATACACACGGTGATTTACTAAAGAATTTTAATATAAATTTCTAGCAAATATATACAGACTCACATCGTTTGTTGTTTAAAACCGAACACTAGTACCTCTGATGGAAAAAATGATCCAGAATAGCATACCTTAAAAACTCTTTTTTTAATGGGCAATCTCGCAACTATTGATCACTGAAATATCAAAATAAGTAATGATTAGAAAAGCCTTCAAAGATTATTTCGAACACATGAAGAATCCACTTACTTCGAGAGATTCTTCTACGATGTAGTAAAGTATGAAAAGTACAATGCAAACTTCGCAAGCCATGATGAAGTAATCGTATGGGTTGACGTAACGCAGCAGCTTCACAGTGCGGAAGCTCCACGATGGGATCATACCTCCCGTGGCTGGGAATTCGAAAACTAATCTGAACAGGAAAGTCAAAGAATTAACATCAAATGCGTGCTTTTTAAGACAACAGGTTGCTTCAACTTTCAAGAAATAAAACATAAAACATACATTACCAACAGGAGAAAAATATCCCTTCCTCCCAAAAAGAAAAAACACGAAAATAACATTAAAAATTTTAGTGGATTGGCTCTCGCTGTGGTATAATAGAATAAGAGTTGGGTGTTTAGCTATCACAGCTTGACTACGTTAGAAAGTACGTTCAGCATCTGGAAATCTAACAGTAATATGACAATATTTATGAGCACGTTACAGCACAAAATAATCAAAATCAGCAATGAAATATGGAAAATTAGATAGCAAAGAGCAAACATACTAATTATCCTTTGCGGGAAGACGAACAAAAGCACATGCTATGCTACTAATTCTATTAATTTTAATTGAAGTTAGAAACAAAAACATATATGCATTGCATTTTTATCAGCGAGGCTGAAACCACTGGTCCTCATGGTATGGAAAACTACAGCAGTTATGACGAATCCTAAAAATACGGAAAAAAATTTCTTATTTGTATTAAAATGTAATATCACTTTCACTGTAACTTCTAAACAAGAAACAATCTTAGAAAATAAATTGCATATTCGTATTCAGGAGGTAAAATTTAGCAGGAATATGTTTATTTAGTTTCTTTATTTCGATTATACTCAATTCTCAAAACATCGATTGTGAATCCTGAAATTTTACATGAATTTTGCTGAAACTAAGCAAATGCCAATCTTAAAAGTGCATATTTATGCTCAAGATGTGAAATTTAGTAAGAAAAAGGCTATTTTATCTATGTAACAGAAAAATAGTGAAAATATGTAGAACACTGTTATTTAAGATTCAACAATATTCTGAAAGATTCAAACATGCTTACCGCTAAAGGTATAGGATGCACGATTCTTGATAATATAATTGCATCCAACATTGCCACATTTCGTATCTTTAACGTTGTTATTACTGTGTTCTTAATCATTCAACATAGATTGCCATCATGATAATTTCTACAGAAAACCAAGACGACAGTCATCAATTCCGCAGCGCAAAGTGACCTGAGCTGTGTTTGGTCACGTGGCTATTTGACAAGCAGCATCAAATAGCCAAAAACTCATTTCGGAATATATATATGCCCGATTATTCGACAGTGTAATGGACTTCAGCATCACATCAACGTATCTGCTGCAGAATCTCATCCGCAATGGACTCGTTACACATACTAGAATTGGCTGGCCATTCATGCTGATGCATGCTAAACCGTATGACATTTTGTATGACGCTCAGTAGCTAGCGAATGATCCAGAATCAGTCCCATTGTCAAATTTCCTCCAGTTTTCCATCTATTACCTCACAAAGTTGAGGTAGAATTAAGATAAAATTGATAACAGTGAGTCGTTCAAATCAGAAGCCTGTAGCGTGATATCATTGCAAATTTTAATGTCGTACTTTGAAAAGGACTGCTTGACTGTATATCTGCCTGAGGATTTGACAAGAAATGGTCTGCATCAATATTGGAGCATCCAGATATTCCCATATACAATTTCTCAGAACGTCGCTAACTATAGATTGTGCAGCCGCTACTGCATGACATCGAATACGTCCTAAGTCTACACACAGTTAATAACAGCAAGCATTCTTTGCAAAATGTTGAGGTGAGTTTTTGTCTAGTATGCTCTTCAGATCTCACTGCCAAATGAGAATTTATACGGATATGTTTTGTCATCAGCCGAATAGTCTCCAATGATCTCACAATGAGGATGAGCTAGGGACTTCGACCAGTGCCAAATGGCTACATTACCGCAGGAGAAAATCTGATCACTCGATCATTACCATGTTCAGCGTGCCATTCAAATTAGTATCTACGTCCCAGTGATCGAAAAGTAAATGTCATTAATGGCGACTTGCCACTATTTGAATTAAAATCTTCCCCAAAAAATATTTTCCATCAGTGTATCAAATTTTAAATTTTTTTCAAGGTGCTGCATTTTTTTCGTGCAAAAAGTGTGCTTGACGAAGCAGTGCAGTACTAAAATAAAACCGACTGAACATGAGACTTACTTAATGACGCAAAATAAGTTGAGATTTGCGTTGTAAACGGTGAAGTCTACGAAGACTGCTCTGGTGGCACGAGAAATCCATAAGTTTTGCCGCAGTATTTCCAGGCGAGCCAGCGCCTGCTTTTTGGTAATTCCTAGGTCCCGGTAAGATCCTGCGCCGCTGTATGTAGCTAGTAATGCCCAGTGGTTGGACCCGTTCATCTCCTTTTCGGTATGGTAAACCCACCTGATAATAATGATAATAATAAATCTTATTAAAATATATATTGATTAAACAAGAAATGAAGAGAACAATAACAGGAACAGATTTGGAATTACACTAATACGACAATTCAGTACACATTGTAAAACAAGACATGTGCTTCATTTATTTTTATTATCAAATGCATCTACAATTCATTCATATTATCTTTTTAAGGATAGCTTTTAAACATCAAAGTAATTTCCTAAATTTCAAATTATAGCTGTGTTTCTAAATTTACATATCACAGAAAGGCTTAAAGATTCTTATTTAGTTTGTATGATCAAACAGTGAATGAAACGGTGAAATCTGCAGATTCTGAGTTTTGAATAAAAGTAAAACATAGCAAAAATCTAAATCAAAATTTCATCATACATCTTATCCATAAAACTCGTTACGTATATGAGTCTTTCTTTACTTTCGTAGTCGTTATTCGGAGTCATAATTTCGAGTTATAAAAATGTTTTAAATAAGGAAAGCTCTCCATGTTTGGCATTTATAAATTTAAAAGTCAAACGGCGAAAATTATGAATTTTAACTTTTTATTACAATCCCTACTTATATTTAATAAAAGTTTATTTTCATTCTAAAAAACAAAGCACAAAAAATATGGTTTTTACATGAGAAAAATTAACCGAGATATTTAATATTAAAATTTCAGATCTGAAAATTCAGCGGCCGTATATAAATTAAAAGGCGGAATATTTAAATTTATATGGAATTAAAAGTGAAATATCAGTTTAAAAGACATTTTTGATGTTAATAGATTAAATGACAAGTACGGATATAAAGATTGTCGTGAAAAGTATTAATTAATACAAATGTTTTAAAAAAATATCTTATTCACAGACTCTCATATAATTCGTCATCTAGAAAACAGTCACAGGCTTCAAATATTGGTATACAGCCCATATTATTTGTATAATTTGAAATATAAATGCTATTTGAATGATTAAAAATATAAACATTATCTGCATAATTAAAAAAATAAAATATTTCTAGCCCAATATTTTTTACATGACCTTACGATCCTCAAATAATAATACTGTATGGGAATGTTATCAATGTATTTTTAGCATTTGAAAATTTATAAATTACTTAAGTGAAAATGATTTCGGCATATCAGTTATAACAAAATTAGAAATTAAAGAATGAAACACAGTAGAAACTCACAAAGGAACATCACTAAATGACATTAAATGGAAAATAAACAATAATCACGAATTACCATAATCTGTTTTTAACTGACTTCTCAAGGATAATGATAAGGTTTCCAACCCCCACCTCATTGAAAAAAGTAAAAAAAAGGTCCTAAACTTTAAAACACAGCAGTCAATTTTTGTCGTAGTTTTGATTTCTAAATTTTACAAAATTGATTTTTTAAATTAAAAAATAACATAACACGAATATTTTTTTTCATTCAAAACATTTTAATGATCAGAAATACTTGTCCACGTCAGAGTTGAGAAAATGAAAACCCCCTGAGGACTTCATGAACAAACACGGTGTATCCAGAATTTAGCAACATAGCATAGACTCGGAAATTCGAATTTCAGTACTTAAGTTCATATTCTAAAATAAAAAAAAATATTGTATCACTTTAAATCTAAGCACTAGTAAGATTTTTAAAATTGGAAAATTAGAAGAAATATTTTAAAAAAAGTTGCCATCTATTTAAGCTTAACAGGATTTTAAAGCAAAAATTGGAAAAATAATAAAAGTAAAAGTGAGTTTATAATAGGCATTGAAAAATAAAAAGCAGCTTTATTTACTAAATGGATACTAATAATATAAATGTAATAACTACCTTACTTACTGAGAATTTTTAGTCCAAAGGGGCTTTGTCCCTGAAGGACTACTGTTTTCGTTTTGAGATTTTGTGTTGAATCACTATAAACGGCTGTATCACTTTTCAAATTGTTGCCACCAAATGTTACAGTCCTGTATTATATTTAAAGAAATTAAATAATGAAGAATCTGTATAAATGTATGTATATTTCTCCAAATGTGATAAAGCAACGGTACCTAAAGCCATCCAATTTTGAATAACGTACGTTTCCACCCGAATATGCGCATCTGGAAGCCCGAATTTGAAATTTGTTTTATTATCTATTTCATATTTTGTAAAACTTTAACGAATTTTTGATGAACAAACTCAAAACGATTTAAAAGTGAGCAATGGCAACACTCTAGATAAAAGGGGGGGAACCCTTTTTATCTAAACTGTGGGGAACTGTGTCTCAGAAATTCTAAAGATATGCTCATTTAAAAATTATTTTGCGATACTGCTGTTGAACTGAATTTTGTAGTTTAAGTGAGAAGAACGTGATATTTAATAAATAAAGGTAACATACAAAACGCTAAAAAAACGCCCCTTTGGAGGTAATTTAAAATCTGAAACCTTTCAGATTTTTTTAGAATATACAATCATTTTCGATATCTTCAATTTCAGATCTTAAATTCTCATTTTCCCTGTTGCAGCAGAGAAAAATCTTCTTCGGTGCCATTCAGATCATTAATAATGCAACGTTTAAAAAAGACCTAATTGTCGGAAGTCGGTGATATATAGAAAACAAAGATGTTAAAATATTCGCTTTGAAATTGAAGCACGCTTTAATTTTAAGTCTTAAAAATCTGAATAAAAAATGCATCTTAAATTCGAAATAATATGGCAAAAGGTTACTTCTCTGCGGGCTTAACGATTAAAATGTTCTTTTTTTTTTATTCACAAAGTAGCCCTTCTGTGGTAGTTGTAACTATTGTATATTTTTACACAGTTTTTTTGGTAGCTTTATTTATGTAAACATTAATTCCTTGAAGACGTTTTGGTAAAAAATTAACATAAACTGAGGTAAGTTCAGTGACACAAATATTGCTTATAATAACAATAATAATAATAACAACAGTTGAAAAATAAAATAAATACACAAAAGATTAAAAAATCGGTTTTGGTTCACGAATGCCTTGGATCACGAAACAATTTTTTGAAAATTGAAAAATCTCTTGGATGTTGAACAATGTCTCAAGATATGAACAAGCAAGCTGGCAACAAATGATATTCAAATGTAGATAATGCAGTGGAGGAAATACCTTCAGATGAAAAAGACAGAAAGGAAAATGTTCCTAGTTATTTTCACCAACAAATTCGCAGAATTGTTTAAGCTCCAAAGGATAATAGAACATTACCATTCTATACAACAATAGTAAGTAGTAGCATAAATATTTACAATGACAATATCATGCCTTGCTTTAGGAACATATTAAAGCAGAGACAGAAACAAATCACACTGGGCAAAGTGTTAACGGGAAAGATCCAACGATTCTTAAGCAGAGGTCAGCGATGTTAAAAGAAAGAGAAAAGGAAAAGAGGAAAACCCCAGGAAGACAAACTATATACTACTGATATTTTAACGGAACAGGATTCCACTTTCAAACAATAACATTTTGCACCTTCATTTGCACATTTTGCAATAACATTTTCACCTTTTGGGGTCTTCAGTGTTTTATACTTACGCCATCAACGTTTCTTCGTACAGACACAGTAAAATTTAATTCCAGTTTTCTTATTTTGGATGTGCTTAGTATTATGTTAAACAGTACGTAGATGTCACCGGCAATATATGAAAGCCTCCATTCGGCCAGCAATATATGAAAGTTTAACATATTACACATTTCCTAGCCATTCTATAGAATGCCAAATGATAAACCGGCAAAATATTAAATACATCTCCAATTTATTACGAATTTATTATGACATTATGATCGATGGTGGATTAAACCAACATGATGATGACATCAAAACAAAAGAGAAACACGCCTTAAATAAATCATAAAAATGAAGCAACAGCCTGTGTCAGGCGTGGATTTTTAGCATAGAAACTCTATTCGATTTCGAGTGCGAACAAAGTATCTCTTCATCAAGATCAAAGAAATCTGCAAAAAAATTCCAACTATGATTAGCAAAGGAAGACCTGTAAATTTCACCTTTTCGGACATAAGATTCATGTTCCTTATGCGAAACCTTAATGTTCTTTCGGTTTGGCCGATATATCTCGAACTACACTGATAAGATACGCTATAAATTCCCCAGGAATTGAAGTCAGAAATAGCATCTGTAAGAACTGAACCATGGATTTTATTGATGGGCGAGAAAATGACTTGAAAATTAAACTTCTGAAGAATACTTGTAATTTTGTAACTGACAGAAGGATGAAAGGGAAGCACAAGTAGGTTATTAACGTTATTTCTAACAGCGGAATGTTTTCTTGGATGGAAAGAGAAAAAAAACTTTTAAGAGCTTTATCAATGACCATGGGAAAAAAATCTCTGGCAACTGCCCTCAAATAATTGAGTTCATCACCAAGTAGAGATTCAGAGGAACAAACTTCGAGAGCGCGAAAAATATAATATTAAAAGAAGCCATTTTTTATTTAGTCAGGAGACATGACTTAGCATGAGGAGGCAAACAAACAGAAAAAAGGGTTTACGGTAAACGGTAGTGTTAAAATCAGATTCATTGCGAATTATAAGAATATCAAGGAAGGGAAGAATATTGTTAGATTCAGATTCAAATGTGAACTTGATAGATAGATCAATCGAATTAATAATAGATAAAATATGTGACAAGTCTTCTTTTGTTATCATCAAAAAGCGCGAAAGTGTCGTCAGCGTAGCGAATCCATAGAGGAAAAGATAGTTTCTCAAATAATTTGACTTCAAAATACTGCATGTAAATGTCAGCAAGTATAAGACTGAGGAGATAACCCATAGCTAATCTTTCAATTTGGCGATAATATTTATTTTGGAAAACAAAGTGAGTTTGACCCAAAGAGACTTTAGGAAGTGAAATTAACTCTTCAATTTCAGCATGCGAGAAATGGAATTCTCGAAGCCTAGTTTCAAGGTATTTAAGTGATCCTTCGACTGGAACAATAGCAAGCAGAGACTTAACATCGAACGGAAACCTAATGGAGCGCACTGGAGAAATATCTTTAACTTTATCAACGACTGCAAAAGAATTTTTTATAGAGCAAATATTATTAGAAAGTAAAGGAGAAAATACGGAAACTAAATATTTGGCTAAAGGATATGATGCCGTTCCTAAGTTGGAAAGTAGGTCGAAAAGGAATTCCAATTTTGTAGACCTTGGGGAGGGTATAAAACCTAGCACAATCGTTTTCGAGGTCGAACAAAGTCCCTCTTCATCAAGAACAAACGGTAACGGGTTAATTCATTTTACATTAATTCCTGTGGAGAAAATTATTTCGGTTTACAAATATTTCGGATAACGAGCTATCTTCAGGAGCGAATTATGCTCATGATCCAAGGTTTCACTGTAACTGCTATGTACGTCAATGATTCAACTTTAAATCTGCAAAACAAACTTCAATTTATATTAAAGGTTGCAATAAAAAAACATTTATCCGAAACGCCTTCAAAATATCTCATGCGAAACTATGTATGATAAACAAAAACAGAAATTCAGCTCCCTTTTGAGAGACTTTTTTTACTTCCTTCTACGAAGTAAAAAGGAAACGTAATCACGAAAAATTTCGAGTATCATATTTGAACAAAAATATCCATTTTGATCGCTATCGAATATAATTTAAGGATGTTTTTTCGTGACATCTGTACGTAAGGACATAATAAAGGACTCTTTTCCCCCAAACGAATTATAAAAGAGATTTAAAATAGATTCAGAAGAGATTTTTCGTGGCGCATGTACGTACGTATGTATGTATTTATCTCGCACAACTCAAAAACGAATACCGCCAGAACGTTGACATTTTGTATGTGGAACTCCTATAACATGAACATGTGCAACCTCCCTTTTTGGTTGCAATCAGCCGCATTTTGTTGAAGAGAGATTTCAATGTTCCTCCCCCTGATGAAGTGGCATTGAAGTTGATTGAATTCCTCTTTAGTTTCGTTCATTTTCCTTTTTATTTCATTAACTTTTTGTATTCGGGTATTGCTTGTTTGAAAAGTTTCGGTTTTAACATTTTTCAAATTCTTTGATATCTATATCCACTCTGATACTCGTCTCAGCTGCTTTATTCTTATGTGTTTATATATATATCCATCCAGTTCACATTCTTATATGTTTTCTTTATACTTATATGTATTTATATGTAAATTGTGCATTTTTTCCTTTAAAAATGATTGAATTATGTTGTTCGTTAAGGTTTAAGGTTTTTATAGGGTTCAGGTTAAGGTTTTTATGCCTTTAGTTAACCTGCATGTTATAGTTGTAGAATTATCAACAATTTAAAACTTGTTTAAATGCGACTAAGCCTAATTATCTTTACCATAGTAGCCATATTTGTATAAATTTGAAACTTAGCAGAATAATGGATTTGTTGCCAATCTCGAGAAACTATATTCACAACAACAAAGTTAACGCCTTCTTTTATTATTGCGAATTAAATCATGCTCAATCCATTGTGGAACTTATTCGAGGAAATAGGTGTTTAAGATTTACTTCGTAATTTATAATATAGATATTCTGAGTTTTTATGTATTTTTGCCTTATCGTGAAGTGAGAACTGAATTAATTGAATGAGAAATACATCTCTAATGGAATTCGAGGAAATAAGTGTTTCATATTAGCAGAAAATAATTTCGCCAATCTGTTTCCGACAGATGAGAATGTTTACGAGTAGTGCAATGCGTTTTAGGTAAGCAGCGTTGAATTGTCTGCGAAAAACTGTTTTTTTTTATTTGTTTAATTTCTTTTATACATTGAATTTATTGTAATATTTGAATAGAACATGTGGCAACGATTAGATAATTCTTCAGATGATATAATTTTTTTACATACTGAGTTACAAAATAAATGAGATATAACGCTGTTAAGTGAACCTAGCGCCAGAGTATTGCTATGGTAAATAAATATAGTGAATTTTAAAAAATCGCATTTATTCTATTGTGGTTTACGCGCTATCGACGAAGTAGATTTAATTCAATAAGTTTAAATGAAATGCAGGGGAAAATGCGTATAATTTAATATTCCGTACAAGGAAGTCATGTGGTGTATACATCAGGTTGTTTAGTATT
>KK114638.1:751339-826144 GCA_000611955.2 Stegodyphus mimosarum
AGAGGTATAAAAAAGCAAGAAATAGTCTTCTAAAATCATAGAGATGTTTTGAAAAAGTAGCAGACAGCAAGGTTAGAATCAGGGGTGTCAAATATTAATTGTGTAAAAACACACTTTCTATGGCCAGTTATGTGAGATATACATACGCGCTGCCGTTCATTAGTCCAAACGGCTCCGTATCTTCTATATGAGGTGAATAAACGTCGTAACATTGCGTTATGGCCTTCTTGAAATCTGAATGAACGTTGCACGAATCGTTGCGTACTCTCAGCTGTCGGATTCTGGGTGAGCCCAAGAGTCTGTTTTCGTATAAAATGTTCCGGTCGTCGTTGTTCGTCTCCTGGTCGTTGTACCAGTTCTCCCAGTACAGATTCTCCACTAATACGTCTTTTGCGAACTACAAAATGTGAATCATCAGAAAGTTAATTGCTATTCATATTGCAAAAAAAAAAAATAATTTATTTTCTTATTATGTGCACAGACCAGTGAATTTTTAAATATAAATTTTAAAATTTTGTGCTAAAATGTTATTTACATATTAATAAATTTATTCGACGAATTTCATATCTGTATATTAATTAAAACGTAGTTTAAGCCATAAAGATTACTGTTATCATTATTATTACTTTTTTAATAGCCGAAAACGAATGGTAACTATGAAAGTATAGTTCAAGATACGCAAATCCCTTGAAGTATTCCATACCTTCCAAAAATCCGTCATTTGTGTAGCTTCCCTCATGCTGCCCGAACTATCTGCAAACGAAGAATCTAAGAAGAGTTCACTCATTACCTTTGTCTGGTAATACATGGTCGGACTCATCATTCCAAAGGTCACTGAAATGAAAGTAGAACAATTGTTCTTAGTCGACACAGAATCACTTATTTCCGGTTTAGCCGCCTACTTATAAAACCAATCCATCTACAAAGTAAGTTAATTCGATTCCCTTGTTCAATATTAAAACAAAGTCAAATTTTACCACACGTCTTTGTTTTTTGTACATAGTAAAACTCAAATTATCCGGATCATTCGTTCTTTTTCATAAAGATGTTTCTTTGCTTAATATTTTTTAGTAAAATATATAAATACGTACCACAGCATAAAAAATTTCTTGACAAGCTATTAAATTAATTTAAATGAATATGTAGAATAACATGCTGCCTGGCCCATAGCGTTCGACATATAATGCCAACAGAAAAGAATTACGTATTACAGCTAGATGTACTGTGTTTTATTTGCTCTACGAGCCTTTACTTTTTGTGATTTTTTTTTTTAAATTTGAGATGAAAAACGTGATGTTTAATTTTAGAAATTCAATTTCTTTCCTACACGAAGAATATTTATTTTATAATAGATCGCATAACTGAAATCAGTTTATTAGCTTATACGTCACACTATTTTTTAATTCAACTGAATCTGTAAAAATAGAGGTATGAACAAAGTTAATATATGCCAAAAGAAAAATGCAGTTCTAGAGCAAATAATCTTGAATAATTGTCCTGAAATTTACAAACATTTGGCTTTTTCTTTTCAATTCAACAAGAAAACAGACACTTTGATTCTAAGGTTACGTTTCTTTATCAAGCAAATATTTGTGATTTATTTTAAAATTAATGATATGTCAAATTCATTATGACAGTATGAGATAACATATGAAATACTATACTTATGGAAACAATATTGAAATAAAATGAAAAAATATTAGTCATAATCAACTAATGTAAAGGATACTGCCCTGAAACATCTATGGTTAATGTTAATTTAGTGATTTAAGGAAAAGAAAAACATGCAAGGAATACAAAATTTTAATAAAATACCTTTATTTTAGATTTAGACGTAATTATTTCTCATTATTCATATTTATCAAGGGATATAGTGAAAAAATAAACATTTAAAGACGTTCAAATCAAGAGCTCGAAATATTCAAGTTCTGCAGGATGTTAAATATATAAATGAATAATAATGACATTTTATACTCCTTTTGACGGATCACCGCATATCTAGACGTAAAAAAACTTTTTTATTCCCTAAAATTAAAGAAATTCAATAGTCTAACTTTCGCCAGAATGAGGTGTCGCTATTCTTTACAATGGTAAGCAAGACATGTTCAACATTCATTTCCTAGCACACTGGCCTGGAAGAAAATGGATCTATTCCGAATCAGAATTTCGCCTACCTGAAGAGAACTGAAGAACTACTAGAGGTAGAATATTGTGTGAGCATGTTATTAATGATACAATACATAGAAATGCTGCAATTCAATGATGGACACATAGAAACACTGCAATTCGTTTAGAAGTGTATGTTAGTCATTAATAGCAGTGAAAATCAGATACTATTTTTTAGACCATATTTCATCATGTTTCTCATCATATGAATAAATACAATATATCATCATTATTTTTTGGAACACATCCTATTTCTGAAGATAGACGCAAGTTACGATTTCTGTGAAAACCAACTTCATACTTACTGATAGAGAGAAGGACTAGAAAGACTATGTAGGTGAAGAGTTCTCGAAGAGTAGTTTTCACGTACCATTCTTTATCATCTTCTTTGCCTTTCATCTGACGTGTCGACCACAGGCCTGAAAAAAAGAGCATTATGTAATTTTTAAGTTTGGTTTGGTTTATGTTACTATGGCAAAGTCCCGAGGAATAGCTGCCTAAGGAAAGGAAAAACTTCATGGGAAACTGGCTGGTATATACGTTACACATGGTAAAAACCTCGAAAATTCTCACGCAACCAGCCCGTTCGCGAGATTCGAACCAAAATACCAATGTACGTTTTAAGAAAACCAATTAGAATGATACTGGATTTAGGCCGTTTTTCGTTGAATCAGTTAAATCTATCAATTCTCTCGTCGTATTTAATTTTCCATCCTGTATACATATTCAACATAAAAAAGAATTTTAATTCTTTACAATTAAATGTTCTCTTAAATAAACAATAATAAAATAAATGAATTTTCTTGGAATAATAACAGATCTAACCGACTTTTCTTGGTTGAATCCATTAATTTCACCATTTTAATGCAAAGAATGAGAATACTCTTAGATTTAGCCAATTTGTTCATTGAATCAGTCAAGTTCATCAATGTTTCCTTCGTATTTAAATTTCAGTTCTGCAGAGATATTCAGTATAAAGAAGGAGTTTAATTCTGCACGTATTTAACGTAACTTAAATAACCAATAACGGAATTGAATTTTCTTAGAATAATGAGTCTAAATAATGGAATAATAATGAGTTTCTAAGAATAATAATGAGTCTTTTCTCGGTTGAATCAGTTAAGTTCATCAATATACTCGCTTCGAACCTGCTTAGCATTTCCATTCTTTAAACATATTCCATACTATACAAAGAAAAGTTTTAATTATATACATATCCATTTATATATCCATTAATAATTTACATATCCATTTATATATCCATTATAATTACATACATATCCATACATATCCATTTATACATATCCATAAAGAAAAGTTTTAATTATATACATTTTCTCGGTTGAATCAGTTAAGTTCATCAATATACTCGCTTCGAACCTGCTTAGCATTTCCATTCTTTAAACATATTCCATACTATACAAAGAAAAGTTTTAATTATATACATATCCATTTTATGACAAAAGCCAACACTTCAAACACATGAGATTATTTGTATATATGCATTGGAAAAATTAAACATGAGCTTGTGGAGTAACCCAAGATCGTTATGTTGAAAATATACGTATTTTAGCATTTGCAAAAGCATAAGAATATGTTGCTGAAATTTCTGATTCCATCGGGTCAACTAGTGCGAATTCTGACTCCAAATGTATTCGGCAAAATGAATTACTAATAAAAAATAACAAATATCAATCATCCCAGTGAACATGTTAAGCCAATCCTACGTATTTTACCAAATATGCTTGCATGCACATATACATACGTAGTATGCAAATAAGATAATTTTCATGCACACACAGACTCGTATGTAAAATTAAGAGAAGTTGCAAATTATGTCTATTTTTACAAAAAGCACTGAGCCAAAGGTACTAATTATACCACCGAAGAATTATGCAAGCATGCAGAGTCGAATATGTAAGCGCACACGAGTTTGCCTGAGGAGCTGTGATTCTGAAGTCGATATAAGCAGGCGATTTGTGTGCTCCTACTCCTTCACAATATTCACCACGTTTCTCGCAAGAGTTGGGTAAATTTCAAAAGGTATCAGAAAAATGAGTAGCCACGAACGTATGGATGACGGAATGAGACAGAAAATTGTCGGTAGATTGATGGCAAGCCAATTAAAAGCGCAGAAAGCTACACAGCTCAATGTGACGCAAGTGTCATCTGGAATTTGAGGAAGCAGTTTCAGGATACTGGATGCATATCGAGAAGACCCGTACGAAGTCGATCAAGATCTCCAGCAACGAATGAGGATAGTGTTGCGTGCGCACGGGTTCGTAATGGATTGAATGCACAAGTCGTTAAAAAGTTAATGAAATTTATTCTTTTCACAATAAATAAAACAAAATCCTGAAACATATCGTCAGAGATATTCGTACAATATCACAATATCTCAAACTTTAAACGCAACTCAATCCAAAAGTGAGAACCTAATTCCATCTCAGAGCGAATTCGTTACAATCAATAACAACACTAAGTAAACAACAGTTCGCTTAAAAACAACTACAACTGGGCTGAGATGTTTTAGTTCGGCTTTTATAAGCTTTTTAATTATTCACTAGAACATTCTGGTAAAACCTATTTTCTCGATTTTTCTCGATTTTTGTGGATGGCAATAGCAATTACGAGATATTTATTTATTAATTATTAAACGCACGCGCTCTTTTATTTTTACTTTTCCGACGTAGCTTTCTCTTCAAAATATCGTTTGCGTTGCACGGCAAAATAAAGCAATTTTAATTACAATTCTAAATAAATACGAAATCCGTAACAATAGTTATTTGGTACTTTCAGAGAGGTCACACAGGACTGCTACAGTTTCACAGCTCTCACGTGAGTTGTATGCTGCCAATGGAACCTGAATTTCACGGCTTAATGTTGCCCAAAGGCTTCATGAGATAAAACTGTTTGCAGGAATACCTGCTTTTGCGTCCTGCTCACTGCAACAGACAACAGCCCCGTGCAGGCAACAAGCGCCTTGGATCAGATTTCAGTGCAGCAACATGCATTCTACAGATGAGTCTACCTGCATACGATTCTTGGTGTACCTCTATCTGGAAAGAGCCTGGATACCATCCCTCCCTCATCAGGGAAAAGGATCATTACGGGGTGGAGGTGTAATGTTTTTTTTTTGTAGGAACTATGATGAACAGCCGCACACCTCTACATGCGTTTGACAAAGGCTCCCTGACTACTATGAGGTATAGAGGGAAGATCTTAGAGCTCTATGTTCGAGTTTTCAAGGGCGAAGATGGCTCTCAGCTACTGTTGATGAACGACAACTCTCGTCCACATAGGGCTCAGCTGGTCGACGATTATTTCGAAAATGAGGATATTCGCCGCATGGATTGTCAGCCTTATCTCCTGACCTTAATAAAGCTTGCCTGGGACGCTCTTGGGAAGGCAATTTCATCTCTCCATCCCCATCCGAGAACCGTCGTGGAATTGAAAACTGCTTTGTCGCAGGAGTGGAAATGACTCCCACAAACACTCCTCAACTGCCCCTCCGGCCCAGTATACGCAACCTCTCTGGCTGTGAGAGGTGGCCATATGCATATTAGACTCATTTTCATTACGTTATCAGAACGTGTATTTTGGACATCCCTGTACTAAGCTTTACTGATAATCATGCGTACATAAAATGACTTTTCAATGGTACATCTCTCTCTGTTATAAATGTATATTCATACTAAAGTTCATTAAAGTTTGTGCATTAGTTTATAATAAATTCGATATAACGTGAAAATTCTCTAAATTTTGCGTATTTTGTAGTACATGACAGAGTATAAAATTCTTAATATTTGTACTTACACATATAGCTTTGCTGATATTTAAAAACAAATTATTTTTAGTCCAAACGGATTTAGTCCCGAAGGACTATTACTTTCGTTTGGGCGTTTTGCGTTGTTTCGCAAGAATACTGCAAAAAACGGCGTATCACTTTTCAATTTAGTCCTTATGTTTCTTTGTTGGTTATTATTATTTGTTCTTCTCATTTTTTTAAGATTCATGTGATATTTCAGAAATCGCCATTAATAATATCAAAACTGAATTCTAAAACTGCAGTTATTATCAATATTATGAGTGAGAGATAAATAAAAAAAACTTTAAAAAAAGTTTAAGATTTTAAATTACGTCCACAGGGGCTTTTTTTTAACGTTTTGTGTGTTACCTTTATTTATTAAATAACATGTTCTTCGCACTTAAACCATACAATTCAGTTCAAGAGAAATATTCCAAAATAATTTTAAATTGAGCATATCTTACGACATGCAATTTCCGACATGCAACCTCACGCGCTGGAGATAAAAATGTTTTTTCTGTCTCGCTTTTAAATCGTTTGAGTTTGTTCATCAAAAATTCGTTAAAGTTTTACAAAATATGAAATAGATAATAAAACAAATTCCAAATTTGGGTTTCCAGATGCCCATATTCGGGTGGAAACGTACGTTATTCAAAATTGGATGGCTCTAGGTACCGTTGTTTTTTAACAATGCGAGAAACATACATACATTCATGCAGATTCTTCATTATTTAATTTCTTTAAATATAATACAGGGCGATAATGTTTGGTGGCAACAATTTGAAAAGTGAATCGTACATTTATAGCGAATCAACGCAAAATTCCAAAACGTAAACAATACTTCTTCAGGGACAAAGTCCCTTTGGATTAAAAATTAATTTTTAAAAGATACGCTTTTATTTAAAACTCATAAAATAATTAATTAATTAAAAAGAGAAAATAATTTATCATATAGTTTAATGGAAAAAGGAAATTAAACAATTCTGTTTACAGAATTCATCTAAAAATTGACATCATGAACAATAAAAGCGTAAAAGCATATATTTTAAGACATTAAAATCAAATTCTGAAAACATCGCTTCACCGCACTGTATTGCCATACACAGTGAATGTGTGTGCAAATTTTAAGCTACACAACTTGTTAGAAAATAGTTCAAAAATCGCACATGTTATTTATAAGCTTTCAAATGTTAAAAATATGTTAATTATATACACATGCAATTTTAATACAATTTCAATATATATGCAACTCGAATAGTCATACGAAAAATTCATTAGCCTAAAAATAATGTTTCGACTTGGCTACGTGCCAACATTTGAAGTTTGTCACTATTTTCTAAAACATGAATTGTATAAGAGTTTGTGAATGAGCTTTCCCTTTCTGGACAAATTTTTCAATAATAAAAACTTTTCAAGACAGTCTACATACTAAAATTCATCACTTAACTCAGTGGGGTCAAACTGGGAACTCGCGGGCTACATGCGGCTCGCAATTACATAATGCTGCAAATATTTCAAGATTTTATACATTGGAGGTGCGAGTTTACATCATTTTTATTACCATATTTTTATTCCTATTATTCTTTTGTCACTACTAATGTGAATAACTCACCAGAAAACCTATACATTCAGCTAATTAATTTACAATGTGATTTAAATCTTATTCAAAGATTTGAAGATATAACTTCGATTAAGTTTCATTCGTACTTGTCAAAATATAAATTAGTTACGAAATTTCGCATTAAGAATAATCGCTTTGTTCGCTTAATGCACTTATTTATGAACAGTTATTTTCACAGTTCAAAATTAATGAGAAAAGAAACCGAGTGACCGATGAACATTTACCATGCGTGATATTTTCTTGTAATTTTTCTCCAGTGCACGGATATTATACAAAGAAACATTTACAATATTTATAATAATTTACATACAAGCATATGTATTTTAATTTATGTATCGAAGAAAAAATTAATGAATAAGGGAGAAAGAGAGACAAGATTGTCTATACTTATTCTCAAGTTCTGCCCCACTTGCAACGTTTTCTCTGAACAAAATTTCTATAATTTCCTTATTTTAAATTTAAATTAAAGAAAAAAAAACTAAAAAAAATCTGAAAGATTTCAGATTTTAAATTACGTCCAAAGGCGCGTTTTTTTAACGTTTCGTGTGTTACCTTTTTTTTATTAAATATCATGTACTACGTACTCAAACCATAAAATTCAGTTCAAAATCAATATCGCAAAATCATTTTAAAATGAACATATCTTTAGAATTTCCGTAAGTCTCGTGCGCTGGAGATAAAAATGTTTTTTTTTTCCGTACAGTGTTGCCATTGCTCGCTTTGAAATCATTTAGTTTGTTAATCAGAAATTCGTTGAAATGTTACAAAACATAAAATCGATAATAAAGCAAATTTCAAATTCAAAATTAGGGCTTCCAGATGCCCATATTCGCAGTAGGATTACGTCATTCAAAATTCGATGGCTCTAGGTTTTATCACAATGCGAGAAACATGCATACATTTATGCAGATTTTTCATTTTTTAAAATTTAATGCAGAGCGATAACATTTAGTGGCAACAATTTGAAAAGTGAAACGGGCATTCAGAGTGAATCGACGCAAAATCGCAAAACGAAAGTAATAGTCCTTCGGGACTAAATCCCTTTGGACTAATAAAATAGTTAATAATTAATTAAAGATATTAAAATTATTTGAAAGAAATGTCAGTCTCAAAATTTAATATTTATCTATCAATATATTTTAATTATAAATGTGTAACACGGTACGATATAGAAATACCGTATTTAACCCCCCTTTTCCTACTAAATTTGTAGTCTTTCTTAGTTCAATTAACCAATTATTCACATTTTTTTATTATCTTTCCTGATCTTCTCAACTTCCCCTTGCATTTCTTCGCCAGGATGCTAATTTAAAGTTAAGTGAAGCGAGTATTTAAACGGGTAAATCTTGGAGTTCATTCAGAGCGTGTTTTTGATAGCCAGCGCACGTTACGATTCTGACCTTGCTGTTACGCGGAGTTGCTGACACGGCTTTTGGTCATTTAGATAATTATCACACCAGGTAGGTTGTCGAGTCAACCTAGTTAGCCTTAACTTAAAGTGCTAGTCCAGAACTACTCTTTAGACTTGAATTTATTGTGTTAAAGTTCTTAAGTTCCACCGCAAGTTGTTGGTGTTATTGCAAAGCACGAAGTACTTGCCTTTCTGTTCATATTTGAAAATAATAAAGGGTTATTTTCCCCTCCTTCTGAGCTGGTATTATTTTACGCCTGTGAGAAGTCGCCACGTTCCTTAGTATGATCTAGCAGAGTTTAGTGGCCAAAGAGAAGAAGATTCTATAACTAGTGCCCCTTCGTTACACAATAAATTCAAAGCTAATGAGTAGTGCTGGACTTAAGGTTAAGTAGGTTGACTCGACAACTGACCCGGCGTGATAATTATCTAAATGGACAAAAGGCGTATCAGCAACTCCGCGTAACAGCAAGATCAGAATCGTAATAACGTGCGTTGGGTAGCGAAAACACGCTTTGAATAAATTCCAAGATTCATTCGCTTAAATACTTACTTCACTTAACTTTAAATTAGCATTCTGGCGAGGAGATATTAAGGAGTTCAGGAAAGAAAACAAAAAATTTGAATAATTGGTTAATTGAACTAAGGGAAACCCAAAATTTTACAGCTTGAAAACAGGCAGAGGAAAATTACACGGTGTACACTATTTCTGAAGAGACGACTTAAATGATAAAGCACATTAAAAAGCATAAATAAAGACATATTAATATTATTATATTGTGCATTTCAAAGAATTTACTAATTTAAATAATGTTCTTTTTACTTACATAAAATACTTTCCTATTTCTGCATATATTTTATATTGTTCTCATATAAATCAGAAATTTCTAAATCATATGCTGAACAAACTAGAAGGGGGAATATGCGAGTTTATACGGTAAACCTATGCTAAAATGTAATGCATTCATATTTCGTTTTCTGCTTATGTTATAAAAGGAATAAAACATATTAACTGCTGAAACATTTCTCTTAGTAATTAACGCACAGATTTTTACGGGCAATTTCATTTCGGTATCTTTTATTTATTTTTTACTATTTATTTTTATTTTTTAATTAGCACTTTTGAAGCTTTCAGATTTTGCAAAGAAAATATTTTTTTTCATTATCATCAAATGAAAATGAATGATAATTTTAATATTTGTGATTATCGAGTTATTATTAATGAAAATTTTTGCTAATAATCTATAGTATTTTTTTTTCTAAAGGCGCAAGTTTCACAAGCTTCAGTACCAAACTAAAACGCATGCAAACCTTGACTACGAAACTATATTTTAAATCCTGTCTAATGAATTGAAAGCTGAAACACAGCAGAATAACTGTTTAAAAACAGCAATATGAACGTAGAAATAGTATAACAATACGAATAATATGAGTTACAATGCATAATTTTACATAATCAACAAATAAATAATCCTTAAGTATTTTGTGAAACTTCTTTCCAACAACGCTTTCATATTAGATTTGATTCTAAATGAACTTTTTCTCTGAATGTTCTTGTGATGAAGCATATTATGTGTTTTGCCGAAATCTGTAGATAGTTAATTTAAATATTACAATAACAAGATAGCCTTCAATCTGTATATTAAGCTTCTTCATGAAACCAAAAGCTTGCTATAAATTTATCATATTCAGTTAATGATATTTTCGAATAGTGAGTAGTTAGCAAGTAAGTCAGTATTCTAGAAATATTTATTTAATAAAAAATAGTAAAGGCAATTATTTCTAATTTATATCACAATGAATTGAATTTAATTGAGCAGCAAATGAAATTTACGGGTACTTCATTGGACAGTTTGTTACTAGTCGCTTACTTAAAAGTAACCTAATTATTCGATTGCCTCCTATCATTTTTATACATTACCACACAAGTGGCGCAATAAGGAATTGTTTATATAAATGAATTCTTCATTAAGTTCTAAATAAGGCATGTCTCGGTCTAATAGTATCCATTTCAGTGACTTAAAGGTCACAACGACCTTTCGAATGATGGATTTTTGCTGCCATTACCAAAATGAATTGCAAGGGAAACAAATTAGAGAAAATGAAAAACAAAACATCATGTGTAATATCACAGCCTTCATTACGCATGGGGTAACAAACCACACCGGATTTCACAATCCTGATATTAAAACGCCCAGTTTTTAATGTTTCACGACTCAATCTGGCAAATGGAATGTGGTCGCGGTTCGAGGATCAGGATTCCCATGGAGACCGACCACCAACATGGCCTGGACATGCTTCGCAATTCGGAGCTAAATACCCATGACGTTGTTAAAGCAATTGCTGCACAGAATTACGTCGCACTACCAAGAATGATTTATATAATGCCAAGAGATACGTTAGCAAAGATATTGAATCATGTAGAAAATAAATTATAAACAAAGCACCTATTTCGGTGATGGAAGTAGATCAGGCAAGTTGATATTGATAGATGTCAAAGATCATGATGAGATCCAAAGATATCAGCGATATGTAGTAATATTACCTACAATTCAGATAAAAAGAGCAATGGCCAAGAGAGGTTTTGCACAAATTCAGTTGCGCACAAAATTTCCATACAAATATTTACTTGATTCAGTCTTATATTTACTGAATCTTGTATGAATGATTTCCACAAAATTCTAATGTTTATGTGAAATCGAATCACACTTACTTTTGATTATTAATTTTAAATTTAAACTAAAAACATGCTTCGTTCAAATATAATCATTTACCTAAAACTTACATTTAACAAACAAATACCTTATCACTGACCACGTAATTGATACTATTGCATTAAACTGCTACTTTATATATATATATATAAAGTAGCAGTTTAATGCTACTTTATATATATATATATATACAAAGAGAAAATGTATGGCAAAACATCTGTGAGCCCACTTAATATTGTATGGTTTGGTTTATTTAATTACGGCAAAGCATTCGAGGGCTATCTGCCTAAGGGGAGGGATGCATTCGTGGAGGACGTTCTAAGGGAAACTGGCTCGTATACACGTTACAGAAGGGGAAAACCACGAAAGCGTCCAAGCAGTCAGCTCGTTCGCCGGGATTTGAGCCCCCCGGACCGAACTCCCAGTGTTTAGAGACTTTACCGCTCGGCTGCTGGCGGGCACACTTAGTATTGTAAAACGTTTAATATGAAGAATAGATGTTGTCCAAGAAACATTAATTATGATACTCCTTGTCTACGGCAACACATTTTTTAAACTATATTTTTCTTATTTTCACGTAATTGCCTCTTTTTCATAACCCATTAATTGCAATACACAAAATTAAAATAACGAAAAATTTACATGTATGTATGTTCCTCGCACTAGAGGAAAACAACGGTACCTACAACCATCAAATTTTGAATGGCGTAGTCCTTCATTCAAACATGTGCACCTCGAAGACCAGATTTTAAATTTCGAATTTGTTTTATTATTTATTTCATATTTTGTAAAACTTTAATAAATTTTGGATTAACAAGTTCAACGATTTGAAAGCAAGCAGTGGCAACACTGTTAGAAATAAACAATTTTATCTCCACCCCGCAAGACTCCATTTGGAAAATGTAAGATATTAATCTTTGAATTTTAATTAACAAACTCAGCTCTATGAAAGCAATGTATTACCCTGGGCGGAAATAAAATCACTTGCGGCGTATTAGTGGCCTAAGATTTTTCAAATTTAATCTGGAAAGTTACTGAGTAATAAACTAAGCGATTTAAAAACAATAAACAAAAATCTTAAAAATATATTTTCTACTTTTTAACATGATCTTTTAAACAAATATGTATTAAAATTATTAATGTAATCAAAGTCATGTACTTAAATAATTAAATAATTTGATTACAATTATTAATGTAATTAAAGTCATGAGATGGCTAATTAGAAATATTCAATATTTTTATGAAATTGCACTAGCAGGACTCATTAAAATCTTTATATACTTTTTTGTGGCGTAAGCGTGAAGAACGTGATATTTAATAAACAAAGTTAATAACAAAAAGACAAAAAAAAAGTTTTGTACGCCATCTTACTCAAAAAAACTGAATATTGATATGAAGAATGAGATAGATCGATTAAAAAAATGTACGAAATATGTACGTATGTTAACATTTACACTGCATCGGAAATTCTAAACATAGCTTGCTATGCAGCTTTTAAAAATTTTGTGATTTTGCTGTTGAACTGTATGTGGCTTAATTGCGAAGGAAACAACGTTTAATAATAAAGCTAAAAAGAGCCCCCCCAAAAAATAGGGTTAGTAGGAGGCTGCGCAAAAACAGTCTAGTAGACTGCGAGCTCAGTGAGAGCATAATAAAAATTAACAAAACCTTTTGGACGACCGTTAAATAATCTGAAACATTTCCGACTCCCCTCCCCCACACAGTTTAATCTCTACAAACCCGACAGAATTTTATGCCTGATTTGTTGTCATTTTAATTGATTTGAATGCAGTTTAAGCAGCATGGGTTCACGTAGCCATTTAGGTGGAAAAGTGAGAAAGAATAATATACTGCTCAAAACAATTAAAGGATATTGCGGTTTTAGGTGGATTTTGTGGCTGGGAAACTTTTTAGCTGATTGATCATGGTCGACAGACGTAGTAGGCTATATGAGAATAAATGACACATGTTTGGAAGAAAAAAATGCATTTTATTGCGCATTTGTGTACAAAAGGAAAAAAACACAATTTGTGCATATGAGAAAAAAGAATAAGAAAAGGTGTTTTCTTCAAAGGAAATCCTTTTCAGTAGGGGGTATGGTTTCCACGGACGGCCAGCAACGTTGAACACCTTTCAGGCATGGAGTCAATGAGGCTATTAATCACGAGTTGGGGTATTCTGTCCCACTCTTCCAGAAGAGCTCTTTCCAGTTCTTGGAGAGTTTGTGGGGGTGGTTGGCGGCCAGCAACTCGTCTTCCTAGAGCGTCCCAAACGTGCTCTATTGGATTCATGTCTGGAGAACACGCTGGCCATTCCATTCGTACGATTCCTTCCTCGAAAAGGAAATCCTCCACCAGGTTAGCACGATGTGGCCTGCAGTTATCGTCCATTAAAATGAAGTCATCTCCGATTGCTGCAGCGTAAGGGACTACAATAGGTCTGAGGATCTCATCCCTATATCGGCGACCAGTCAGAGGTCCATCTCGAATGATGTAGAGGTCTGTGCGCCCGTCAATGGAGATGCCACCATACACCAACACTCCCCCACCGCCAAATCTGACACTTTCGTGCACGAACGCAGGATTATTCCTACTGCCGCGGTCCCTCCAGACGAAAATACGCCTATTATCAGGATGAACAGAAAAACGGGACTCGTCAGAAAAAAGAACATTGCTCCATTCATTTCTCCTCCAGTTCACATGCTCTGTTGCCCACTCCCTGCGGTCGCGACGATGCCTTGATGTTAGTCTAACACATACCATCGGTCGGCGAGCATACAGACCTACACCATGGAGCCGGTTTCGGACAGTCTGAGTTGAAACCGTCCTACCAGTAGCCGAGCGAAGGTGTTGTTGGAGAAGAGTAGCATTCATATTTCGGTGTCTTCGAGCCGTTAACACTAAATAACGATCTTCATTGGGCGTTGTTGCCCGTCTACGACCTTGCCCTGGTCTTCGGACTGCACTTCCAGTTTCCAAAAAACGGTTCCAGATCCTGGAAATCACACTTTGTGACACTCCAATGGTTTGCGCTACTTCGGCTTGAGTTTGGCCCCCTTCTAACCTACCAACAACTCTCCAAGCTTCTGAATCGGTTAAATGACTTCGCTGAGACATCGTACTCATCGAAACAAAGCAGTCACTGAATGCCGATCATCCTTGTCTTCATTGTCTTTCATTCAGTTGAAAGTCAAATTTCATTCGCTGCCACTGAAGCGACGTTTTTGACGTCGAACTCAAAATTAGCATACTCCACAGTTTGAAAATCAGAAAAATTTGCATTTGTGATTCTCTTCTTCCATTTTCGGCAAAAAAAAATTCCCTTATATCTTTATTTTATATAAAACTTACAATATCCTTTAATTGTTTTGAGCAGTGTAGAAAGATAATCGAAAATGATTTTTCTGATACTATCTCGCGTTCATTTCTCATATACTGGGATAAATGAAAATTCTTTGCTTTTCTATTTTTATACCAATTTCCAATTCCGAAATTTAAGAATGAATGTATCATCATAGCAAAAGAACTTAAGTCAAAAACTGAAATCAAAATACCACAAAATGATCTAAGTGCAAAAGTAAGTAAAATAATACTTTTATTGCGTAGTTAATAATGAAATTATTTTTTTATTAGACAGATTTCGAATAAATACAAACTAAACAAACAAACAGCAATTTACTTTTTTTCCCTTTCCCTTGATTAAACTTGGTTTATTTGTTTTAAAATTAAATGAAGAATTCAATCGCAGTATAAAAATTAAATGATGCATCAATGTTTTAAAATTAAATGAAGCATTCAATCGTCTTCTTTTTCTATTTATTTATGTATTTCACATTTATTATTGTTTTTAAAATTGTAGGGTACTGCTTGTATAAAAGTTCAAATCTTTCAGACGCTACTAAACTGAAAAGCGAGTTATCACTTTCGTTTGAAGCAGTGACAAAGTTGTGAGAAGGTTTAAATAACCTATTTATTTAACTCTTGTGCACTACTTGCGCTACAGATTGCACTACTTGTGTTACAGATGAATTTCCACTAATTGTGGTTGTTTAAAGTAGTAAAGGATGAAGTTAAATTCAAATTTAGGTAATGCAGCCTCAGACTACATACAAAATAATCTACTTAAGCTGGCTCAAGTAAATTAACGATGCGTATTTAAATGTCGGTTAGCAACATGGCTAAAGCCAGAATAAAACTTTGGCAGAGGTGACGATTGCATGTAAATGCCAAGGCTGCCAGAATTTCTCGCCCTAAAACATTCAAACCCTCAGCTTAAAGAACACAACAGCTAGTTTGCATTCTGGTGAGAACTACGGAAAGAAAAAGTTAAAGTAAATAAATCGTAATAACTAGTTTATTAACACGAAACTCTACAAAATGATAAACATACTGAATTATTTCAAGCGTCATGTTTTGGCAAAAAATTAATGCCATTTAATGCTGATTATAGACACTTCCAATCAACATCCGGCCGTCAGTAAAAAGGTATCAATCCTGTTAAATATTACAGAAATTCGTGAAGCAGCCAACAGCCTATCCATAAAAAAATAAAACTTTATCGACATATTTGCTCTCAGAAGTCTGGAAAATTTCCTGAATCATTCCTTTCAGCATACTTTGACTACAGCTTAAATTATCTTTACTTCTTTAAAACACAGTAAAAGAATTCTTGGCTATGCTCTTCGAAAACTGAGCCGAAACAAACAAAAAAAAATACGCATCAGTAAACTAATGGCATAACTCACAACTGTGGAAATAAATATTAATTCGAAATAATAAATAAGTAGAGTTTTACCAGAGTAGAAGTTTAAATCCTCCAAACTCTGTTAGACTGGTAAGAATGTTAGAGCTCCAAACAAGATAACAAAATCCTATGAAGGTCAAAATAACATTTCTGTTATCTCTTTAAATTTAACAGAAGTTACCACTTGTACTACAAAACAAAACCACCACATGCGGATATTTAAAATAACATAAGCTGGAATTCAACTTTAAGTAACGTAGTCGAAGACTACATAAAGGGTCTACTTAGGATGACTTAATTATTTAAATAGCGCATATTAAACGTCTACTAGCAAAATGGCTAAAGCCAGAATAATCCTTGACGAAACTGAAGTAGAACGTAATTGCAAGAAAGCTGCCAAAAGCTCTAACTCTAAAACATTAAAACCTCCGACTTTAATATTCAACAACTAATTTGAATCTTGATGATAACTACGAAAAGAACAAGTTATATTAAAGATCAAATCATAATAATTGGTTAATTAAAGTTATAATTTTACACATATAGGTTTAAAAGAAGGGGGGAAAAAGCCTCCCAAATTTCAGTCAAGTATAGGAAATGCAGGAAAGTTTCTGCGGCAAGTTTCGATGGCAAAATATTCGTGAAGTTAAAACAGATGCGTTCGTAGACGACTTTTTGAAGAAAACTACAGTCGATTTCCCTTGATGTGATTGCGGTTAATGTTAGCATCCGAATACTATCATAGAATTGTCGAAACTCTGTATTTGTACATGAAAACATGGCAAATGCATAGCTTATTGTGATCAATATATCGCTTAATGTAATCAAAATATTACAGAATGAACTTTTTAAACTAAAATAATAACGCCAAATAAGAGATAAAATATCCAAATAATGTTGAAATGGAGCAAAGAGAAGAAATTGCCAAATGACAGAACTAGGTAGCCAAGCAAGGGATTAAGTAACCAAATAATCTCGATTTTTTTCGAAGTCAACATTAGTCTTGGAACCGTTTCTTAGAAAAGATAGGAAAAAAAAACCATTTTAAACATGCCAACCTTTTAATAAACGAAAGAGAAAATAAAGAATTAAAAACGCTAGAACTAATATGAATTCTGAAAAATTTAACGCTTGGGTGAGAAGCCATAAATTACGGATTCAATGACAGAAGAAATTTGCCTGCCGTTTTTCTGAAACAAATTCACTCACATCGTATGATAGACTTTCTGAAGAAAATGATGACAAAATCGGTGAATTTTCTACAAATGCTGAGATGAGCACTATGAATATTAACATTAGAGGTCCAATGAACAGTTTCAAAAATGAACTTTTGCGTAAACAATAAACTGTTAATGACTTTTCTTAATTAAAATGGCATGAAAGTAAGTATTTACACGTTTCTAATATTTATGCTAATAATTGTTCTATTATATTGATTCTATTGTTATTTTGAAGGATATTTTTCTCATCGCTTAATGTTATCAATCGGTTAATGTTATATCAGCACTCATAGAGCGGCGCCTACTGTAAATACCGTTCAAGCTATACTTAAGGAAAGCCTTATACAGTCAACTGTTATGTCGCGAGGAAGATAAGTTAGAAGGACAATGCAATGTCATGAAATTAATCAAAAGAGGAACACTAGTAATCATTATTACTTTGCAAAATAGTTTTTGAAGCTGTAACGTAAATGCGATAAAATTATTCGTCTTAAGAATTATGATGAAAACTTCAATAATCCCATTTGAAGATGTATTAAAGAAATTACATTTAGCATCCGAAAATTTTTAACAGCAAATAGTCAGAATCTCAGTTCTTTTTTCTTCGCTGTTTAGAGTTCGACTTGTAAACTTCAAAATCTTCTGCAACGTCTAATTCATGTTAACGTTAGCCTGATTCAGAAAGTAAGAAAATGTATTAAAACGAATAAAAATAAGACATACATAAACAAATAAATAAAATAAACCTTAAATTTAAAAATTGATAACAGTAATAAATAAACAAAATAAAAGAGATATATCGTAGAAGAAATTAAACTAAAAAAATGTTTTTATCTTAATCCTAATAGTCTCTGGTATACTGATACACAATCACATTAGGATTTTAACGAGTTCGTTTTTTATATGCCTTAGGCCAATTGCATATGTAAATTAATCAAGGTGAGAACGCATCCACCCGAATGCGAAGATACTGCCGCCTTGGAAAGCGGAGTCAAGGTTTCGTGAAAACAATTACGTTGCGTGAGGAGAACAAGCGTGCAGATATCTTACTAGTTGAAATTCACAATTAAATAATATGAGTTGAACATAGAATGCAATATAGTACGTTGAGTAGTAATAATGTGAATGACATAAATCACTGAAATTTTCAAATTCTTAAATAGTTAAAATTTATGGCGAAATTCTTCTAAATGCTGATTAAATTTGTAACTGAGAGAATTTCATTTCGAGTCTCGAGCACATGTGGGTTCAGTTGGAGAATTCCTACTGTGAGAGGCAGTTGACACACATATATTTACAATATAATAATGATAATATGCATGATAAGAATAATATAAAAATTATTAGCAGAGTCTATTGCCTGTTCTATCAGGCACAAAGTTCATATCTTTGTAAGTATTCATATATATGCCACGGGTAACCTTCTCATTCGTCCAGAAAGTTTTAGGCGGAAATAAGCCTTCACTCCGTCCCCTCCCCCTGTAAGTTTAGGATTGCAAAGATTTCTTAACTAAACTTACAGCCCCGCTTTGCTTTTCTGTAAATTCTACACGTTTTTATTTCTTTTCGGCAAGACTTCAAGAAGGTGAGTCTTAATTTTTAATTTGTATATCTTTTTGCAAAAACATTCTACACAAAAGTGTACGTTTTTTCCACAAAGTCCTATATGTTTTTAAATACTTCTTTCTTCCAATTTAGCAGCTTCGTTACTTTAAGCAAGAGGGCCCCCATTTTTTAGATTTTCTTGATTTCTTCGGTTGTATTATAGGACTAATAGTGTTTCAGAAATTAACTATAAATTATAATTTATGATTTGTGGTTTCATCTTCTCTAATACTAATTATAAATTTAGTTTTCTGTAAATTGTAGAGGTCTTGAGGCTTTTTTAAAAAAAAATTTTTTTTAAATTATTTGTTACCCAGTTGCCTCTTTTTACTCTTTAATTCTAATTAATTCTTATTTTGTTTTGTTTTGTAGTACTTTTCTTCCACGCGTAGGGAAAAGGGGCGTCTAATTGAGACAATTTAGATTAGTATTAAAAAATGTAATAGATTTCAAAATTTAGTCAATTAATCGACGCGGTATTGTCTCAATTGGTCGTCAGTTGAAACGCGTGGAAGTAATATTTCAGCGAAAGGGGCACGGTTCTTTTCCCCTGACGAAACAACTATGCAACTCTCACTGAGATATTACTATTTATTATTGTATACTTTGTTTTTATTACAACTTCAGCTTTTCCCAATTTTGCCCATAAATTACAATTTGCTAAGCATTATTTGAGTTATATTTTCATGTAAATCTTTACCTAGGATTTTAAGTTTTAATTGTATTTAATATGTAATTTTGGCACTAACGTGCTTCTTCGAATAGGATTTCAGAGGGTTTGGGATGTACTATGGCTTTTGGCATTCGTACTTGTTAATAATAGAATTACAAAATTGCAGCTAGAGGCGCAGTTTTTACGAAACCATTAAATCTATCGTTCAAGTTTTAACTTTTTAAAGGAAAAATTTTTGCTTTACTTCAAGCAGCTGTAAGCGCTTAAGATGTTCTTCAATTTTTTCAATTTTTTCATAAAAGGAAAGCAAATAAAGCTAATAGAGCATCCAAATCTCTTAGTTCCTTTTCACCCAGGATAATTATCCTATAACCACACTGTAAAGCAGGCTAGCTCCCTCTTTACTTTTAAACTACGGCTCAAATTAAAAACATTAATATAATTAAATGAAGCAATTCGCTTTGTAAATGTTGTAGGTTAAATGCCATGCTTCCACCAACTAAAATTCTTAAACAACAAACACTTTGAAAAACTTACAATTGTATCTACCAAATAACATGTAAAACATGTTCTCTGCAGTACATAGGTCAAACAAAAAATTATCTTAACTTAAGAATTAACAACCATAGATCACACATTAAAAAATTTGCGAGCAACAATAAATTTTCAACTGATCATAATCAAAACACAGCTATTTTAGAACATTTTCAAATGCATAGCTTTGAAAATATCGAAATCACGATCTTAGAAATAGTACCAGACTATAAATTAAGACTCTTCAAAGAATCCATTTACATACTGCAAAAAAGAGCACTTTATCCTTATGGACTTAACTCCAATTTAAGCAATACCACTAATAAAATCAAGGAAAATTCTGTCTACGGACAATTCAGATTTTTTAGCCAACCAACTTCCAGAGGAAAAAGAGGAGGAAATAAAATTAAAAAATTTTTTTCAGCTCAAGATATAGATATAATGTTACATAAAATTTCTAACTTCTTTACACATGAATCTTTCGTTAAACAAACTATTAATTTAATGCATAATTTGAAGAATAATACTTTATGGAAACTTCTTAACAAAGTTAAAAAACAATTTATAGGAACAGAGATCATTAAAGATTTAATCATTGATTTCTGCAACTTTAAACTCAGTAATAGTAACTTTTTTCGTAAAAAAATCTTCTGTAAAATACAATTCAAACATCCATTATATGATCAGCTAAAAATATCTAGTATTTTTAAAAAATATCAATCCCTATTACCTGACACTAGCTTACAAGTTACACCGTGCTTCAAATACGAAAAAACAATAGGCTCTTTAGTAATTAATCACCATGAAATTAGTTCCAACAACGAATGCAACTGTCTTCAACCGGAATTTAAAAACTTTGTTGATCAATATCACAAGCACATCATCACAGGAGACTTAAGCATTGTTCAGGACCAGCAACTACGTCAAGTCATGCAACTAGGAACCAAATTTCGTCCCACATTCTCACTGAGAAAAGAATTTTGTACGCAACAATTCCACAACGATCTCAATAAATTTATCATAACTATCAGTAATCGCACAAGCCTACCCACCACTACCTTTTTAGAATGGAAAACGGCAATAAGTAAAGCATTTGAGCATACGTTGATTAAACTTCCCCAGTTATCAGCATTACACAATAAAAAACTTCTACTCACTCAAATTAAAAAACTGCAAAATATTTTTATAATCACCAAAATTGATAAAGCCAGCAATAACTTCAGTATTTGTTGAAAAAAATTCTATTATGATCTTTTGCACCAAGAATTAAATAGTTCTAGCACTTATCAAAAAGTTAAAACCAGCTCCAAAATTCTATTAAATAAGTTTAATGCTCTGCATAAAAGACTGAACCTTCATCCTATTAAAATTAATAATAGATTTACTAATCTGTATGCTTTACCCAAGTTCCACAAAACACCAATTAAATTTAGGTTTATAGCAAACAGCACTAAAAGCTACTTAAAAGAAATCGACTATAAATTTTCACAAGTACTAAAACTCATCATGAAATATATCAATGAATACGATTTTCAAGGATTACATTATAACTGGATTATTACTAACAATGAAAAAATTATCAGCACTATTAATGAAATAGAAATTCATAATATTCAGTGCTATGATTTCGAAAATTTATATACTACACTTCCCTTAGAGGATATTCTAAACAGCTTGCAAGATCTTCCAAAACTGTTCCCACAAATTTTAAATTTTATTACTCAAGACAGTTGGACCTTGTATCTTAAAAGCATCCTTTTTAATAATTATATTCTCTTTAATAATACTTTCTTTAAACAAATAAAAGGAATTCCAATGGGAGGTAACAGTTCAAGCTCCATTTGTGGACTATTCCTATTCTCATGTGAATTTAATTTCCTACGTTCACTTAACAAAAATGAATACCAGTATTTTAAGTACATTTTTAGATACGTAGATGACATTATTACCTTTAATAATTATGGAAAACTAAATAATAAACAGATTTATCCTTCCAGCCTAAAGCTTAATATCACTAATAGCCAACAAGACGAAATTGTTTACCTTGACTTACAAATTAATAACTTTAAACATATTAAAATATTCGACAAACGTCGTGAATTTGCCTTTCCTACTTTAAAACTTACTAACTGGAAGTCCAATATCTCGAAAAAAATAATAATTAATACTATTCATTCACAAATAATCAGAATTAAAAGAATTTGCAACAATGCCGACAATCTTAAAGAAGATTTACTCCACTTAATTAAAGTACTCAATGAAAATCAAATACCTAGCAATACAATCCAAACAGCGCTTAAAAAAGCTGGCATTTACCCTTTTATTTTTTAAATCATATAATTAGGATAATGATACGTTTACTTAAATCTATCACTAGATGGTAAATAGTTGATGGCCAATTTGTATGATTTAATGTACAAATGTAAAATAATTTTAGTTCTCTTCGAACCTAATTATCACCGTTACATTATATTCTTTTAAAACAGTGATAAATCGGCCAGTCTATCTCTTTAACTAAAAAAATGGGCTAATTTCTTTTCAATAAAGTGGCACGAAAGCCCGCTTGCCTGAAGACAACTGTTAATTTCTACTTCTCTTTTTTCCCTATCTTTTGGCCAATTATTAACAAAAAAATACGATTTCTAGCCATTTTGAAACATTTACACCAGCTCTTGGTTCTTCATTAGAAGGACGCCATTTTTTAACAACCAGCTTTTCAAGTTGACACCCCCCGGCCACGGGTAACCTTCTCATTCGTCCAGAAAGTTTTAGGCGGAAATAAGCCTTCACTCCGTCCCCTCCCCCTGTAAGTTTAGGATTGCAAAGATTTCTTAACTAAACTTACAGCCCCGTAGAATTGCTTTGCTTTTCTGTAAATTCTACACGTTTTTATTTCTTTTCGGCAAGACTTCAAGAAGGTGAGTCTTAATTTTTAATTTGTATATCTTTTTGCAAAAACATTCTACACAAAAGTGTACGTTTTTTCCACAAAGTCCTATATGTTTTTAAATACTTCTTTCTTCCAATTTAGCAGCTTCGTTACTTTAAGCAAGAGGGCCCCCATTTTTTAGATTTTCTTGATTTCTTCGGTTGTATTATAGGACTAATAGTGTTTCAGAAATTAACTATAAATTATAATTTATGATTTGTGGTTTCATCTTCTCTAATACTAATTATAAATTTAGTTTTCTGTAAATTGTAGAGGTCTTGAGGCTTTTTTAAAAAAAAATTTTTTTTAAATTATTTGTTACCCAGTTGCCTCTTTTTACTCTTTAATTCTAATTAATTCTTATTTTGTTTTGTTTTGTAGTACTTTTCTTCCACGCGTAGGGAAAAGGGGCGTCTAATTGAGACAATTTAGATTAGTATTAAAAAATGTAATAGATTTCAAAATTTAGTCAATTAATCGACGCGGTATTGTCTCAATTGGTCGTCAGTTGAAACGCGTGGAAGTAATATTTCAGCGAAAGGGGCACGGTTCTTTTCCCCTGACGAAACAACTATGCAACTCTCACTGAGATATTACTATTTATTATTGTATACTTTGTTTTTATTACAACTTCAGCTTTTCCCAATTTTGCCCATAAATTACAATTTGCTAAGCATTATTTGAGTTATATTTTCATGTAAATCTTTACCTAGGATTTTAAGTTTTAATTGTATTTAATATGTAATTTTGGCACTAACGTGCTTCTTCGAATAGGATTTCAGAGGGTTTGGGATGTACTATGGCTTTTGGCATTCGTACTTGTTAATAATATAATTACAAAATTGCAGCTAGAGGCGCAGTTTTTACGAAACCATTAAATCTATCGTTCAAGTTTTAACTTTTTAAAAGAAAAAATTTTGCTTTACTTCAAGCAGCTGTAAGCGCTTAATATATATATATATAATATAGCACATGTTTTTAAAAATTTTTAAGAATAAATTTTAAGCAGAGGCCATAATTAATACAGAGTTGAGCTGTGAAATCTTCGATAAAGATACATGCATTTTTATCTAGATAGAAAGCGCTATTCAAGTTTCATTGAAGAAATGCAATTGATGGAATTTCACGAACTGAAACTCTTCTCGGAAAAGTATTGGGAACAGGAAATTATTATAAAAAATTCAATCTCCTTAGTCTAGTTTCGGGCACCACACAAGCATAGCATACATTAATATCATAAGATCATGAGATATATTAATATCATTTTGCACAGAAACGAGACTCCGAACACAGCGATGCTGTAAACAAAGCCTTGCTGTAGTAGATAGCCTTGACTACCTGCTTTGAGAGAATGCAGAAAAATAACGTGATACGCTCAAGAAAAAGGATAAAAAAATAAATAAATACATAAAAATATAAAAAAGGAACAGTTATAAATAAATAAAAACAATAAATAAATAAAATATAAGAGATTAAAAGGAACTGAAATGAAAAAAAAGGTCTAAAATTAATGCAGAGCTAAAGAGCAAAATTCTTAACTAAGATATCTCAAAAGAGCAAAGAAAGAAAAAATTACTCCTAAATATATTTTTTCATGCCTAACAAAGGAAGAAAAGGAAGAGAACGAAGTGCTTACAAAAAGGCTAAATGGAATTCTACCTGAAAATGCTGCAAATAAATGCAGAGACAACCAAATGAATTAAAAATAATAAATTCGAAAAGCTATATAAAATAGCTAAACAAGCTGATGAATAAACAGAAAAGAAAAAACTAAATCCACTAGCATCTACTCGTCGTTCTTCTTGGATGTGCAATCCAAATATTAAAAATGCATTTCAGTCTCAACTTCAAAGCCTAAACAGCGAGTAACGCCGGTTATCCTCTATATGGAATTAAACTCTCTGCCGCTCTGCAAGAAAGAAAATTCATGGAGAAATAAATGCAACTATAAAGGCGAATTCAGTGAACATTCACTAAATAAGCAATACGATTTGAAGCAGGTAGTGAGATAATCACATGACGAAAACATTCAGTATCCTATTTTTATGAAGAAAAGGAAGTTAAGCGATCTAAATGATGTCATTTAAAAGACTGTCGGAGAACATTTCCAAATGTTACCAAGCAGAATTTACATTCGGTTTAAAAAGATATAGCAATTCACATGTATAATGAAGGGAAAAGTCTTCAAACTCTCATAGAATTTAGACAAAATTCCATAGAAGAGGAAAGCAATATATAACCAACGATACAACACACAATATACACATAACCATAATAAATGCAGGGTACCTCGGACTTAACCAAATTGGACGTGTATCAGAAATTTTCGAATAAGAAATTAAGGAAAACTAATTAATCTGTTCTTTTAAAAATAACCTACTGCTATTATTATAAAACTGTTTAAATCACAAATGCAGTGGTTGAAACACATACCAGAGTAAATTAAAAATTTACCAAATTTATTTCTCTCTCTCTTCTTTCTTTTGTCAGGTCCTTACTTGGGTGAGGATCACCAGGTCTGAGCTTTACTAAGAATTTGTCCTAAGAGATCTTTGCTTCTGCCCTCTCCTCAGGGTGTTTCGGAAACGTGACATTCTTTGGCCATTCCAGACAATGCTTTTATGATTTGTTTGAGTTTTTGATAGGATCGTACTTCTCTGCAAAGTTTTTGACATCCATTTATTTGATAAAGACCTGACGTCAGATCTTACATCATAGGCTGTCGTACATTTATTATTTGAACAAAAATAGTCGTAGCATTGCCTCGAGAACGGTAAACAAAGGGCAGCGCGTGAAAACACGACTCATCGAACTCCAGTCTCATTTAAAAAAAACTCTTCGCCTCCAAATAGAATGTGTACTTGGACAAGTTGGACTTATTCTAAAGTTGGACAATATCAAGGTGCCATTGTGTACGGATTAATTCTAGAACAGCAGAAGGCCTTGGACTGGTCCGACCCACTGTTTCAATTTCCAGCGGCTTGGGCATAGCCTGGTTTACTTAGTTCTCCATGCGTTTTTAAATGTGTAGGCCAGCGTGATCCAACCCGCGTCCCGCGGGCAGCATGCGGCCCTCTTATTCATTTTGTTGGCACTTGCCCTTCTTACTAGGAAAAAAAAGTTAGTTAAATATTTAGAAAAACAAAAGACCTTTCTTACTGCTTTAAATAAAAGAAACAGTGTAAAATAATCACTAGGATGTGAACTATCTGGCGAACCTGCGCTGCAGGGAATAAAAAAAGCAGATTTAGTGGGAAACCGCTGACATTAGCAATGCTGTCCATCAGATGACAATTTCTTTCATTCTTAAAGATGGCAGCACCTTACAATCTTCATTTCTCCTATAACGGCCACCTCGATAATAAGGCATTAGCAACAGTGATTTATATCTGATTTATCGGGCAAGCGCGATCTTTCGCCTTTATTAGCCGGCTAGAATTGTGACGTAGTGACGAACGTGAGAAAGGAAGTATAGAGGCGAAAGAGAAAAATAGTGTAACCATTTGTAACCAGGAGAAAATGTACAGCAACGCTGTTCGGCTAGCAGTCAATCTTGAATGATGGATCTTCGTGAGAGTCAGTTCGGAGTATGCAGGGTTACATGTCATGTGATTCAGTGCACCAACAGGGGAGATTGCGCAGAGAAAGCTGTTGGTGGTTTGTGGATTGTGGATCCCAGTTCAGTCTTGCAGGTGAAGTTGAGAATAGTCATGTGACTTCGATGACAAACTTCATTCTACAACCGTTATACTCCTTGGCGTACATACTTTCACTTTCATTCAGTGCTACGTAAAATGACGGAACTAAAGAAACGACGTGTTGAAAACGAGAAACGACAGTTTCAGTCCAAGTGGTAGGAAAGTTACTTTTTTGTTGAACATAATGGAAAACCACAGTGTGTTATCTGTTTTCAAGTCTAAAGTGTGTTAAAGGAGTATAAAGTTAGTAGACATTATACCAGTTTGCATAAATCAAAATACGGCCAATACCAGGGAAGTGCTAGGAGTTGTGTGTTTAATAATTTGAAGCTGAAATTAACTAGACAGAAGAATATCTTTCCGCAATCGTCAAACACTGCTGGTTTGAAGGCATCTTATGAGGTATGCTTAGAGCTAGCTAAAAGTCAAAAGTCTTTTAGGGATGATAAGTTTATTAAAAGATGTGCTATAAAAATGTCATGTTCATTTGGGCATAATAAGATAGTTAGAAATTTTGAAACAGTGTCCTTGTCCCAGCAGACAGTAAGTAGAAGAATTAACGATATGGGTAATGAAGTTTCAGATACTCTCAAGGGCATTTTGGGAAAATGTGAATTTTACTTTCTAGCTCTAGATGTTAGCACAGATATAGCTGACATCAACAAGCTCCTTATCTTTGTCAAAACAATAAATGACGAATTTGAAATTCATGAAGAACTGTTAGAATTAAAATCATTAGAAACTAGCACCAAAGGTATTGATATATTCAATGCACTGGATAATGCCATTTCTAAATATTTTGAGAAGTGCTCTGGCATTACAACAGATGAAGCTAAAGCGGTTGGTAGGACTGTGTAAAGAAAAAGGAATAGACTGTTTGTTTTTCCACTACATTATCCACCAGGAGGCTCTCTGTGGAAAAATTATAAGCCTCACTGAGACAATGAAAACTGTTGTAAATATTGTAAATTTAATAAGCCCAGAGACACAGATCATGTATTGCATTTGTGGACACTTTGAATGCTAAGTACAGTGACATTTCATTGTACTGTCAAGTGCATTGGTTAAGTGCTGGAAATTGTCTGCAACAGTTTTTTGGGTTGAGGAATGAAATTCTTGCTTTCCTCAAAAAAGGAAACATTGGGCATGAGTATCAAGAAAAACTGGAAAAAATCCAGTTTTTAAATAATATTGCTTTTCTGACAGAACATTCCATCTAAATGCTTTAAACTTGAAGCTATAAGGCAGAAAACAAAATATGTCCCAGCTTTATGGACATATTGAAGGCTTTCGCAAAAATCTTACTGTAATGCAAATTGCACTGAAGACAAATAATACGGCACACTTCCCATTTTGTCAGCAGCTGAAAGAAGAAATGACAGAAATTTTAGTATGTTTCATGAAATAATTACTGATATCAAGAAAGAGTTCCAGGACAGATTCCAGGATTTTGATTCCCTAAAAACAAAACTTTCATTGTCGAACAACTCCATGGAGATTGAAGTAAGTGAGGTGCCTTGCGACCTTCAAATGGAAATTTTGATGTTCAGGCAGATCCATTCTACCAGATTAAAAAATGTGACGTCACTGAACATTTCTAGAAATTGATTTCTAAAGAACGTTTTCCCAAACTGCATAAATTCTCTTTGCAAATGTTATCGCTGTTTGGCAGTACATACAGGGTGATCAAAAAGTCAGTATAAATTTGAAAACTTAATAAATCACGGAATAATGTAGATAGAGAGGTAAAAATTGACACACATACTTAGAATGACATGGGGTTTTATTAGAAAAGCAATAATTAGAAAAGCAATAATCTGATCAGAAAAGCAATAATTAGCATAACAAATTAAGACAAAGCAAAGATGATGTTCTTTACAGGAAATGCTCAATATGTTCAATATCATTCCTCAACAATAGCTGTAGTCGAGGAATAATGTTGCGAACAGCACTGTAAAGCATGTCCGGAGTTATGGTGAGGTATTGGCGTCAGATGTTGTCTTTCCGCATCCCTAGAGATGTCGGTCGATCACGATACACTTGCGACTTCAGGTAACCCCAAAGCCAATAATCGCACGGACTGAGGTCTGGGGACCTGGGAGGCCAAGCGTGACGAAAGTGGTGGCTGAGCACACGATCATCACCAAACGACGCACGCAAGAGATCTTTCACGCGTCTAGTAATATGGGGTGGAGCGCCATCCTGCATAAAAATCGTACGTTCCAGCAGGTGTTTATCAGCCAGGCTGGGGACGATGCGATTCTGTAACATATCGGCGTTAGCACGTTAGCAGTTACAAAACCAGAATCACGCATTTCCTCGAAGAAAAAAGGCCTGACAACAGTAGATGTGGTAAATCCAACCCATACCGTGACTTTCCTCGTCGTGCAATGGAGTTTCCACGACAGTTCTAGGATTTTCGGTAGCCCAAATTCTGCAGTTGTGGGCATTGACAGACCCTCGGAGCGTGAAATGAGCTTCATCGGTCCACAACAGGTCACTCAACCAATCGTCATCTTCCGCCATCTTTTGAAACGCCCACACCGCAACAGCTTCACTAAATGCACTAATACAGCTTCACTAAAAGCACCTTTTCAGGTAACATCAACATGCTGCGACTGCTGGTGCATCTGATTCTCTCTCTCATTACAGCTCCTTTTATACACGATTTTCATGCGCAGTCACTGACGTTTTGCTGTCCAGCGCCATCTGTCGGACATTTTTTGAACATTTTTTTTTGGTTCTAATAAAACCCCATGTCATTCTAAGTATGTGTGTCAATTTTTACCTCTCTATCTACATTATTCCGTGATTTATTAAGTTTTCAAATTTATACTGACTTTTTGATCACCCTGTATATATGTGAAAGTGCTTTTTTGACTCTCAAACAAATAAAATCCAAAACGAGAAATCGCATTGAAAGTGCTTCACTTGAATCGAGCCTGAGACTTACTGAAAATTACAGTGGACATTGATAGACAGACTTGTATCAAAAAAGCAGTGCCAATCATCACATTGATTTCTAGACCGTAAAATAAAGTGATAAATTAAACTAGTAATTTATATGTAATTTATTTTCTTTCTTTAATGTCTCTGGCCCTCACTGTCCTATGCAAACGTTCGATTGGCCCTCGGGTAACTAAAGGTTGGACCACACTAGTGTAGGCCATCACTTCCAAAAGAACAGTAACTTCAAAATTCTAAATTCCTGTAAACTTTAAACAGTTACATGCTTTATTTTGAGGAAAATACCATGCAGCCTTTTTACAGAAGTTGCCTTAAGTACCCATAATATCTCTTCAGGCACAAGAAAAAAAATTTTCGTTTAGAAAAGGAGAAAACTTCGTGAAGATAATTGAAAAAAAAAATGTGAAATTATGAAGAAAAATGCAGTAGTAAAATAATAAGAAAATAACCTATTAATAAAAATTAAATTAAGGTCAAGAATTCATCAGCAAGATAACGAAACTAACCGCTATATTTAAAGTCAGCAGAAACAAATTTATAACAAGAGATGATAAAATTTGACTTAGAAGCCTCAGAAACCCTCGGGAACTCCGGGAATTAAAATACAGAGGATTAGATAGCTTTCTAAGCTCATAACACTTCTAAGGTTACTCGAGGATTCCCGCCCAGTGGGCGGTGCTTGGACACTTAAATTACCGTCACATATGTGGTTAGATACCAGTAAGTACAATGAAAGCAAAAAGTGGCTAGGAACTTCAGTTTGAGGTGTTGCTATATGTTCTTGAACAAATTTGATGTGGAAATCAGAAACAGGATACTTTCATGTTCGCTGCAATCAGTGTGAATATTCTTTTCTTATCTGCTGAATAATATCTCTTTTTTATAGACTTTTTTGTTTTATTCGAGGTGATTAAAAATTGTGATAAAGATTCTCATGAGACGTACGATAACTTGTTGCATTCAACCGCTGGATTAGTTTCGATTCGACACTTTCCTTTCGAAGTGCACTTTTATAGTCCAAATAAAAGGAATATTTAGCGGTACTTAGTTAATTCTAATAGAAAAACAAAAACCGTTAACTTAAGTCAATTTTAAAATTCGTGATAAATACTCTTATGAAGAACTGGTTTATGTTTATGCAACATATAAAAGAAGCCACCAAAGCATCAACTCGTCTAGTTCATTTCCTTGGACACTGGAACAAGGCTAAACGGTTTTGTCTGCTGAATCAGTGGTGAGTTCATAATATTGTAAGGTTTATTTATATAGTTATTAATCTTCAAACTGACAACTAACTGATTACTAGTCTATTAGTAACACGAAATCTATTTAAAAAATTACTCTAGTTAGTAAATTATAACCTGAAGTTGAGATATATAAGAAAATTTTCATAAACTGATGCTGAATTTGATGAAGTATTATTATTATTATTTATTTTAAAGCTGAGATTTAGTTTTTTAAAGTCATTTTCAGTACAATATCTATGGGATCATTACAAATTCCCCTCCACGGAATGTTACAATAATTACTAACATTAAGAGACAAGAAAAACATGCCAAAGTAAAACACAGAATTAGGCAAAGCTACAGCCTTGTTTGTTTGTTTTAGTCAAGACTCATCGATTTCGACGACAAACAAGCACAGGTCCCTCTTCATTAGCAACAAAGAAAGTGTTCCTCCGTCATTAGCAGCAAAGAAAGTGTTCCTCCGTTGCAAATTTTTTTTTTTGCTCCTGATGAAGAGGGACCAGTACCTCAAATTGATAGGGTTTTGATTAAAATCTATGCCAAACACAAGATTGTTGCTTTGCCTATATAAATATTAACATTGTTCAACTTAATTTTGTATTCTGGTTTTTCAAATTTTAATGCTTTTTTGTACAATAAAATAGAACTTATAACTTACAAAGTAAATTTACACAAAATGAACCGGCTAGCTGATGATCAAAATAAATCCGATAGCTGATGACTAAAATAAATTATCGTGAAGAGGATATCTGTTGTTCGTTCTTAAGCATGGAACCCCTGAGTACGTAATACAAGCTAATTTTCCTTAGAAAGCCCTCCAGGAAGATATCTTGCTCTTTAAGTAGATAAGCATCGTGTGTTATCCCATATTCAAATATTCCCATATTCAACCTAACTTAAGCATGGAACGAATTTCAAAATGATTGCATATTTTCTAAAATTTTCAAAATTTGTGAATAAATCTTCGATCATTTTTTTTTATTTTAATCTCTCTGTCTAATTCCGTTTTCACTTCTAAAATCCTTGCATAATCGATAAATAAAAAATCTACATACTGGACTAAATTTCACGCTTCGGCTAACGCAGTAGCACCATACTTCGCTCCATAAATGTTTCAGATTACAGAATTAAGCAAATAAGAAAACGCGTTTTTCTTTTCATTTGACTTTTTCTATTGTCTATTCATAGCATATTGACACAATGCTTAATGGTATCATTACATGCGTAACGAGTTTAAAACTGTTAGAAAAAGTGCTAACAAGTTATTGGATATGCGGAATACGAACTGGTTTTTAATCGTATGAAAAAAAAAATTCTCAAGCTATCAACAGCAGATTGAAATATAAATAAAAAGTAGTAAACGTATAATCAACTAACAGCACGTTTCCTTCGATTCGTTATGAAACGTTGACAAAAACTCAAAATAAGCATCTCATTTAAATCTCTCACATCATGAAACTAGACTGTTGAATTCATTTCGTATATTTATTCTGTTTTTAATCAATATTTTCATTAAATGCGCATCAGATTAGGGCCATTTAAATTTTCAATTAAGCCTATAATGATTTCAAAGGTTGTAATCTCGCATTCCGATCCATAAAAGATGTAAACAGAAATTCTGACAGCTTTGCTTTGCTACAAAGGCAATAATGTTTTACCAAATCCTCGTCATATTTATTCTTCATAGGTAAATACATAAGTCTTGCGTATAAATTTCCGACTTTCGCGGACTATGCAACATTCGAAGGTGTCCAATTATAGATATATCATTGCTTTGTATGTATATTTTGCAAACACTTTATATTATTCACATGCGTCCAAGTTTCAGTACGCCATTTATGTCTGCATCTAATTTTATGGAATATGCCATCTAATTTTATTGACAATTTTATTATTTATATGCCATCTAACTTTATGGAATATCTATCTACAATTCGCAAGTATCCAGTTTTTTTTTTTTTTTTTTTTTTTTGTACTGCTTAGCTCTGTGCGTATTTTTGCGGAGTGTTTATCAACTGCTTAAATCCAGTTTCCAGTATCTCATTAGTGTCCGTGGGTGTATGTTTCATTAATTCATGACTATTTTTTTAACATTTTAACTTAAACAGAAACGATTCATTTTCAATAGTTTATAAGGATTTTCTCCCTTCCTTCCGCATGCCTTCGTGGTGTATTTGGAAGCATACTCAACGCATGTTTGAGAGATCCAGGGTTGAGTTCCAGAGAAGGCATTGCACATTTTTCCCGCCTTCAGCATAAAAAAATCCTAAAGACCTTACAAGTTGTTTTCATATTTATAGTTAACCCAGTTTAAAGAATGGTGATCCCGCTAGATCAGGAATTCCCAACCTTTTTCCTGCATCGACCCCTTATAAAGAAATGGTATTCTTCATTGACAAGCTTAGATTTTCCTCTATAATATACACATCACAACATAATCATAACACAAATAATAGCAGATAAATAACGAGAAGATAACAATTAGGTTAAGAATGTAAACAAAAGTTTCGAAAAAATGGTTTTATTAAATTTATTTTTAACTACTTTTTGTATTATTATTATTTTTAATTTTACCAATATAAACCAGTTTTCCAAAACAAAATCACAGAATTCTGATTGCAAAAGAGAGATCACAGAAGTTCGATTTTAATAAATGTGGTGGTTGTTCTTGATGTACAAATGCAATCTTTTTTTTTAATATTTGGCATAAAATTGCCTAATTTAATTTTGAAATAACCTCGTTTAAAAATATTCAAACTGTTTCCGGTTTTCGATTCTCGTTTTGCGTTTTTCGTATTTTCTTTATTATGTTTTTTGTTTATTTTTTTATTATGCTGTTTGTTTATTTGCTTTATGCTTCGTATTTTTTATTGCATAAAAATATTTATATATTTGAAAAAATATATTATTGATTTTTAAAATATATTCAGTACTATTTGTGTATTTTTCTTTTATAAATAAAAAATTAATTATCAATTTTATTAATAATTTTTTTGTAATGTACGAGGTCTTGATTATGCCGATTAGTTGTCGGTGCATATTCCGCTATCGACCCCCTTGATCATCATTAACACCCTTTAGCATTTCATCGTTTCCTAGGGAGTCCATGCCGACCCTGTTGGAAACCCCAGCGCTAGATGTTTTTTATACGAAGGAAAAATTTCATATAATGTATTACATTGGTTTCTCATACTTTCATCTTGTCACATGCTTTCTCGTTATTTTAATGAAATAAAAAAAATCAAATTTTAAACAAAAAAAGTCTGTTCTAAGATGAAAATGGTCTCATTAAACTAATATGTGTCATTCAAATAAGTAAAAAAATATATTTATTTATACTTAATTTAGTGATTATAAAAGTTCTCTTGAATGAATTTTATTCAAATTGCGTATTTAATTGTAATTCCATTAGCAAGTTCAAAGACAAATTTGACGCTATCCAAGAATGAAGTAGCAAACATACTGAAATATTATTGGCATCTTTTTAAATCTTGAAATTTATTCTCTATGTACACATTCTTTATGCAGATTTTCATATTTATGAAAGTTACATTTCTATCCCTTCAAATCTATTTTAAATGTAATGATAAAATAGCATTCAGAGTTGCATACTTTTCGGCGCTTACACGACTTTATGCAGACAGAATTTCAATGTTAATCAAATTGTTGTTGTTAACATAAGATTGCTGTAATTTCTGTTTCATTCTGGATGCTATCAATTTTTAACTATCACTTATTAGTTTCTTTTTGCCTTCGTCGCATGTTCAGTTCAGTTAAGTGAGAATTCATACTCATCTTACCACCCAACTTAAGCTCATAACAATCCTTCAGTCAAGCACCGTCGCCATTTTCGCGTGTCTATTTATGTCACTTTTTGGACCATCTGTAGCAACATGATTATAAAAGTTCATGCCTGCCTTTAAGTGTTCCGCGTTCCAACGGTTTTTATAAATAAATGGTGATATTTTTTGCCTTAAATTTAATTTTAAACTATGTGTTTGTAGAATTTGCAAGCTACAGAAGAAATTTTTGGAAGAATACAGAATTTTAACGTAAAATTTCTAAGGCGAGACCGAGGAGATACGTTTAGTAGATAATCCGTGTCGCCGAGGTTTGTGCGATGCCGAGTTTTTGCAACTTTCTGGTGTTTTTTAAGCGAAAACAGATCGCTCAATACTTGGGGAAGAACAGCCCAAAAAATATGGAAAGATTTGGAAATGAATGTAAATATTTTATTTTTTAATGCATAACGTAGGGTTTATTTTATAATTAAAATTTGTAAATTGCTAAAATATGTTTTCATATATTGGTAATGTTTGCCGACTTCCAATAAATATCGACAGTTTGGGAATCTTTCTAAATACAAGAGCGAAAACCACCAACTTTCACCCAATAAGTAACTTCTACCTTTTCATCTGTAAAAATCGCAATACTGCGCCAAGCTGGTTGTGCTAATACATATGTACCTAATAAACAGTCATCTCACTAAAATTTTCACATTCAAATGCATCGTCACATGTGATATAATCATCCTTGGTTTATTTTTCTGTTATATGATACTGGTCGCATCAACAAGCTCTCTAGCCAGCATATGGTTCGGGTGTCACTGAGTAGATATACTATATTATGTTAATGCACATGGATTTTAAAAGTGATCTTAACAGTTCTTTTAACAGTGTAAATCGGAACCAATACTCATCACACTTGATTCGCTGTCATTTTCTAATTGGAAATTTCAATTACATAAGTCATCTCCAATTTCAGATTTTTCTATTTTATGCCAAAACGTTACTCATCCAGAACTAACCATGCTTTAAATTTTGAGTCTTAATTATTTTCCGGGATAGCAGCATTCACTATATACAATACTCGAAAGGCATACAAACAAGATTAGATAGCAGGGCAGATACAAGACGATTCTGCTAACTATAAAGAAGCATACCAAATAAATTAATAAACAAACTGTGCAATCAAAACTTTTATCTGTCGTAAGAGTACTATGTCTACTGTCTACTTAAAATATAAACAAACGTACACGTTCTATTGCTCTCAACCACCTACTTGGAGATTCAATAGGTTTTCGATACTGATTGCAGGAATATTATGCCACATCGAGACTGCAAATTATCCTTCCGAGTTTGAAATCTAGGAAATTGGAATCGCTGAAATAAGATGGCACGATTTTATGAGTTTAAAGTATCCCAACGGACCCATCATAACCAAACAGAAAGCCAGATATTTTAAGCGTACGGTTATTACTGGACGTATAATAATATCACAAACCTTGTAGAGTCTGTTAGGATTTTTGATGCTGGAGATGTGAAAAACGTGCAATACCCTCGCCGGGATTCGAACTACAGACCTCCGAATACGCGTCGAGTGCGCTTCAATTACATGACGAAGGTACGCGGAAAGAATGAAGAAAATACTTTATAATTGTAATCCATTAATTAATGCATGTTGCGCAGTACTTATTCTCCGCTCGTACGTCACGGTCTGCAGCATAAGAGAGAATTTCTGTAAGCTGCCCATTGCATCGTCTACTTTGTAGAGTCATTAGTTTTTTTGGGAGATATGAAAAGTGTGCAGCACCCCGCCAGGATGCAAATACTGAAACTCTCGATGCTAGCCGGATGGGCTTCCGATCACACCATGAAGGTATGCGGTAAGGAGAGAGAAAACACCTTACAACTTCTAACAGTAAACTACACGTTTATGACTAAAATAGTGACCGGAATGTCGGCAACTATTAAATGACTGAATATTAGCTTTTCAAAATGAATCTGGCTTCTAGCAATCTGTAACAACATGATGGTCACAACGGGAATTGGTGGCGCTACTGCAAAAAGTTCAGAAATATTCCTTTTTACATCATCACGCCGATTCCGCACCTAGTTTAAAATGCTGGGTGCCACTGGATTCCATTTTCCTTTGAGCTTAGTAAGAATATTTATCACGTTGAAAGCCTCCTTATACCTCTGACAGATGACCATGTTGGTAATTCTTACTTTCAGTATCTGCTAGGAGCTCTGAGTAACAACTGCGTGTGGCACGCAAAGTTTAACAATTCCTGGACAGCAAAATCAATGTTCAGTTTCTTCCTTCCTGTTCAAAATCAATGTTCAGTTCTTTCCTCCACGTTCATCAGATACGTCGCTTACTGAATATAACTGATTCACGACTGCATAGCAACTGACTCGTCACATCCTCAGCTATTGCAGGTAAACTTTGACAAAATTTTGGATCTCATGAATTGAACACAACAAAACGTCTGACTCAACATCTCTTTCTATCTATAACGTCAATTACTGAAGCCTATTATACCTATACGGAATACTGGATACTGACTTCCTTTTGTTTTTCAATTTGAACAGGAATATAATTTTAATCCCTTAATCCTTTTATTGTAAACACCATAAGTATCCTTAAGTATTGACTAAAGTAGTACAATGAACGCAAATGCAAATAATATTTCAGTTAACTCATTTATAGGAATATTCTCATTTATATTCTATGCTTAAAATTTTAAACTGAAAATAAAAATGAGTAAAACAATAAGCTTGTAAATATTTATTTTACTCTTAATATTCACCAGTTTATTATATAATTATTTAATTTTAAGGTTCCACAACAAAGCAAAAATCTTTCTTAACAATAGCACGTTGTACAATATTTAAATGAAATCAATTAAAAAGCAGAACTAAGGAATTTTTACAAAAAAAAAAAAGACAGCGATGGTAATTTTTTTTTAAAATAAAAGAAAAATCCACCCCTTTGAAGAATGCTTAAGACTCATAACTTCTTAACTTTTTAGTTTATTGATTGGCGAATTTAAATGTGCCTGGTACCTTAGAATTTTAAAAATATGAGTTGAGAATTGTAATCACGCTTCATAAATTATTTAAAATATTTTGTAGATAAAAGAAAAATTTAACACTGCAATTTTAAAAACATTTCTTTCACTTCGGTCAGGAGATAATAAAATGGTTGAATAACTACGACTCTTTGCTTATTTTATCAGTACTTTTACAGCAGATTTTAAATTTTAAACAATTCTGATGGGCTAGAAAAACGTCTTTGCAGTTTTTAACGCACAATTGGCATTCGGTTATTCTTAGTATTTAACTAACAGCTAAAAATTTCAACATAGTTTTTAAAGATCAGATTCATAATAGGTACACTGTAATTTGACATAAATCAATACATGATTTTATAGTCTGACTGAGAAAGTTACTGTTTGAAATGCATACAACTTCAGACATATTCTTTCTTTTATGATTTTCACATGGAAAATTAAATATTTAGTAGAAAATTAAATATTTATTACAAACCGGATGAAATATAAATTTCATTCAGTTTGTGACACGTATTTCTTAAATAATATATTTAGAAAGTAAAAAGATGTGAAACTGCTATTTTGAAAGGAACAGACGTCCTTTTTAAAATGTAAAACCTTTCAAAACTTGAAAATTGAAATAGATAAAATGTGGTCAATATGCAATGTAAATGTTGGTCAGTAAAATGCAATTCTCAATTATTAGTAACTTATTCTGATAATTTATTAACAGGCTAATAATCGCTACAGTAATTTAAATAATCAAAAGCTTGTTTTGAATTAAAATGCAAGCATTATTTCAGTACTCTGTAAGCACAGAATTCAAATTTATCAAACTGTTTTGCTATAAAATGTATCAACAAAATTAAGATGAAATGAAATTACCTCTGATGACCCTGACGAAACTATACCAGCATCCTGTCCTTTCTGGTTCAGGAACGACATCCGCTCGATGCTCAACTAAATCGCTTTCGTACTGATCTTCAAGATCCCGACCAGAGTCGCTTGCACCATCAGCCACTGCCCAAGCGGGTCGGCCACCACTGTATGGCCTGTAGTCTGATGACAGATTGCTAGATGGGTTCATGGTGAGCTTCTTCGGTGTTTGGAAGATTTAAAGAAATCTGGAAAGAAAAAATGGTTGTACTACTTTACTGTGACACTGCTACTATGTACCTTCGCAGTTAATCATTGATAATTTCACACATGAGGATAAACATCAAGACATTTCTTCCTGTACAGCACTGGCGGCCAATAGCACCGACAGTCCATGAATCAATTTTTAACCGCCAATCCATTTAACTATGGTTTCATTCATTACTCTTATTTTATTCCACGTAGATCACATTAAAGAATTATCGTTTGAATTTTTTTGCCGAATATCCAAGTTTTGACATATGGTCCTTCTAAAAATCGAACATTTTAATAACCTATTTAAATGCTTTGAAAGGTGTCAGCCAGAGCAGCAACTATCATTGTGTGAATTTCAATTGATTCAACTTTCAGCACAACACGAAAAAAGTTTATCTGGTTTGCGTAAATTAGACCTGAAAAAAATTACGCTAACTTCTTAAAATTGGGATCTTAAAGTAAACTCTACATTTGGCAGAGCTTATTTATGAAACTACTTTTCCGACAAAAAGATTATCATGTCAAAATCCAAAAAGAAGTCTAGCTAATACAGCATTTTTCAGTATTCTCAGGTTTACAATTTCTAATACACTGCTGGCCACCGTAAATGCAACAACCTCAAGGAAGCGTGCAAATAACATGAAATTTACAATATGCATTAGCGGAGGTGAGATATGCAAATGATTAGAATTTCAGCTCAGACGCACATCACGCGCCTTGGAGTTTTCGACGATTTCAAGTTCGGCAATTGTGTTTTTCTTGTGGTTTTTTTCAACAAAAAAAAAAGATCAATTATGCTTCGTAGTAAACAGCGATCATCGTTTGATCAAGTATCCGAGTTCGACAGAGGAAGGATAGTGGCCTACCGAGAGTGTCGATTATCTTTCAGGGAAATCGGTAGTCGTGTTGGACGAAACCAAACAACTGTAATGCGGATATGTGACCGTTGGATGCAGGAAGGTAAGACGGACCGACGTGTTCGATCGCATCCACCTCAGTGCACCACTTCACGTGATGACAGGAACATTGTGCGCATGACAGTGACGGATCGCTCAGTCACATCACGAACCATAGCACAGCACATTCAGTCTGTAACGCATCATCCAGTGTCTGCGCGTACCATTCGACGCCGTTTACAGCAGAATGGTCTGTCCGTAAGACGTCCATTGCTTCGTCTACCCTTGTCGCAGAATCACAGACTTCTCCGCCGCGAATGGTGCGATGAAACAAGGATGTGGACGGCAGAATGGAATGAAATTGTCTTTACTGACGAGTCACGCTTCTGTCTGCAACACCACGATGGTCGGATTCGAGTCTGGAGACACCGTGGAGAGACGATGCTGAACAGCTGCGTTATGCACCGTCGCACTGGTCCTGCACCTGGTATTATGGTATGGGGCGGTAATGAATATCCCTCTCGCACTCTTCTAGTACGCATTGCCGGTACTTTAAACAGCCAGCGCTACATCTTCGAAGTGTTGGAGCCAGTTGTCCTTCCTTACCTTCAGCCATTTTTCAACAGGATAATGCGCGACCACACGTGGCACGCATTGTCCAAGGGTTTTTCGTCAATCGCCAGATTGAATTGCTTCCCTGGCTCGCTCGCTCTCCGGATCTTTAGCCAATAGAAAACATGTGGTCCATGTTTGCTGAACGATTGACCCAGATTACATCCCAAGCTGCCACACCAGATCAACTTTGGCAACGTGTGGAAGCTGCTTGGTCTGCTGTACCCAAAGAACTCATCCAAAGTCTCTTTGAATCAATGCCGAGGCGTGTGGCAGCGGTGATCTCCAACAATGGCGGCCACTTTGGCTACTGATTCTGGAAGGAACCACACTTCACAGAAGTCTATAAATTTAATCATTTGATACTTGGTCAACATGCTATCTACTAAATAAATTTAGTTGTGATATCTCGTGTCTTTCTTGGTTTTGCAATTTGGGTGGCCAGCAGTTTAGTTACCTACCAGAATAGTGCTACCAGAATGAGATTTCAGTTTTACGCTTAATGCAGACAAGGTAGTAACTGGTATTTAAGCTGAGGTTAATTCAGTAGGAGAGTGTGTTCTGCCTTTCGGCCACGCTGTTGCTATTAGTTAAAGCTTGCTATTACGGCCGTACTTATTACGTGCTTGTTAGCTTACGCTGGTGATTCTTAGTTAAGGGCCAACTACGCGAGACTGGCTCTGTACATTTGCGGCTGATTAAATCTATTGAGCATTAGTTAGTTTTACTTTTCCAATTTTGGGTTAAAGCCCAAGTGGAGGATTCTTGTACGCCCGAGAGGGGCCAATTGTTAATTTATTTTTGAGTTAGAATGAAAAGGTATTTTAACTCTTCTCTGGAGTTGCTACTTAACGTACAAGAACTCGGCGAAAAAGCGCTACACGTTTCTTCAATGTTCTAACGTTCAAAGAACTTTATTTTTGCTAAGATATTACACAATATCATGTATAGTAGTAGACTTCGAATCGCTGAAGAGAAATTATCGGATATTCTCATCATTCACAATTATGGCACGTCAAATCATTAAAAAACTTAATTATTACAAATTTAAAATGCAGGCCGATTCATTGACGCCTAACAAGGGCTGTTATCGATTGATAATCTCTGTATTTTTAATACTGAGGTCTAAAAATAATTATTAAATTTATAGGTATGACCCTCAGGTGTTCACAATTTGGCAGTCGTCGATCAAATTTAATAAATCATCATAGTTCTATAGAATCACACAGAAAATTGGTTTTGAATTGCTATGCAACAAACTGTGTACGTTTAAGCCATATAATAAAGTCAGAGAGTTGACTTATAAGAAGCACATGCAAAAGTAAGTTCTTCTAGAATTCATGCAATGCTTGCATAGAAATGCGTAAGAAAATTCGCGTCAAGTCATTAACAATTCTAATAACAGTTACAAATAAGAAGAAATCAAATGTGAAACAGTAAAATGCAAAAAGATGAAATATATTTTCCCTTAAAACATACGATATTTTGTAAGAAAAGAGTAAGAGAAGAAAAAAGGCTAAAAATAGCTCTGTAAAATGGTACTTGAAAGCTTCTTGGATGCGGTAGAAATAATGAATTTCTCTGCTAAGTTCTTTGGAAATTTGTTGCGTTTTACTTTTAGTTTTAGAAATATTTTTAACATTCCATCATTAAAGATGTCTGTTGATAAAATGAAGATTTTAATAACTCACTCTTCGAACCGAGTTCTTTTCATAACTGGATTACATACTATTTTAAAAGTCATGCAGCAACATACTCTACATGTTATTAAAGCATCTGAATCTTGATTGCTCTAGTTGATAATTCACTCGCTAATGTTGACTGAAAAGCACTATGACAATAAAATAAACGACAATTTACTACTGTAAGCTTATTAAAATTAGCTATGGTGTCAAATAACAATTATAACAAATATTTACAATGGAGATTTTTGAATTAAGATACAAAATTTAAATACAGTGTAAGTATATAAACCAATCAGTGGTGCAGCCAGAGGTTTTTTTTTTGTTTTGTTTTGTTTTGTTTTGTTTAAGGTGGTTTGTGAACTTGCCGCTTTTCTCGATACACATCGAAAACGATTTGCAGAGAAACAAATTGAAACATCCTATTTACTTTGAAGGAAACTTAAATGATAATTTTTCTTGCTTAGTTGTTAGCTAATTCGTCGATGATACTTATTTTGTATTATACATATATATATATAAAGTTTTTTCATTACTCAGTTGTTCTGCTAGCAGTATACTGAGCTTTCATAAAGTCAAGGTACTCATTTGTAAAAAAGTACTATGTACAAAGTAGCATGTCTTTTGTTTTACATTTTTACGTCTTTCAACAGAAAGTATAACCGTTAAAAACTATGTAAAGAGCGTAGTCAATCTAAATAAAAGAGTCGTCTAAGAATAAAATTAGTTTCATGTACGAAGTGCCGCACCCAAATATTTGTCACCTGCGGCGAACTGCCCTTTTAGTTAAGCCACTCTAACACTTATCTCTTAATATGCATTCGTTGTGCAAGATATGATCACAAAAAATGTTATAATATATATTTGCTTTACAGTGAAACTTGTTACGCAACCATCTCTGAAAGTGATTAGTATAACTTAGAACAGGGCTTCCTAAGCTTTTTTAGTCGCGACCCCTTTTTATCACCGAGATTTTTTTCGCGACCTCAGAACCCCATAATATTTACGAAAATTTTGTGGGACCCCAAAAGCATTGCGCAAATTCGACACACACGTAAGTGAAACTGTCAGTTTTTTCACCTGTATTGTAATATACTATTGCCGTTTTAGGCCATTAACTTTAATTTTTAATTTTAAGACATAGAACGATGAAATGTTCTATGTCTTAAAATTAGAAATTAAAGTCTGAAAATTTTAAATAAGTAACAGACAAAATGACAGCGTCAAGTGCAAGCAAGTAAAATGAATGTTTATACTATAAAAAGAATGCGTCAAAACGTTTTCGTTTTTCCACTGTCTTATCATTATCTATTATCAGATATACCGCGTAAAAATATTTGGTAATTGTAAAATTATTATAATACGTTAAAGAAATATCAAAACTTCTAAAAGTTTTGGCGACCCGCTGCTGCAGGTGCCGCGACCCAAAGTTTAAGAAACTCTGTGTTAGAAAATAATGACGTTGTATAGTGTATAACGTCCGTATACAACGTGATATCGGTGATACTCACTACGTTATTTAATTATAAGACCAAAGCTGTCTGGAACTGCGGTTTCCTTATGGAGGTTACATAGTATAAATCTTCTAATTCATGAACATCGAATTTTATGTCGCAACTTTCCTGTTGTGCGAAAAAAAACAAAATCTGATGTATACACCATATGACTTCCTTGTATGGAATATTAAATTATACGAAATTTTCCTGCATTTCGTTTAAACACAATGAATTAACAGTTAACGAATTTTGAATTAAAACTACTTTGTCGATAGCGCATAAACCACAATAGAATTAATGCACTCTTTATGACTATAATTATTTACCATAGCCACACTTCGGCGCTAGGTTCACTTAACAGCGTTACGTCTGATTCATTTTATAACTTAAGAGTTAGCAAAAATAATACTTTCTGAAGAATTACCACAAGTTGTATTCTAATACTATAATGAATCTAAAACGTTGTATAAAAGAAATTAAACAAATAAAAAACAAACAGTTTTTCGCAGCCGATTCAGCGCCGCTTACCTAATGCGCATGCGCTACTAATTAATTCAGTTCTCACTTCACGGTAAGGCAAAAATGCATAAAAATTCAAATTATTTTCGTTCGAAATTGAAAGATATAGAAAAACATAAAACACCAAGTACAGTTAAAGCAATTAAAAAAAACAATTTTTACAATTAAAATTACAATTTGTACGAAAAAACCAGCTAAGAACTTAAATGATAATTCCAGAATGAATCAAGCATAATTTAATTCGCAATAATTAAAGAAGGCGTTATTTTGTTGTTGCGAAGCTTAGTTTCTCTAGATTGGCAACAAATCCACTATTCTGCTAAGCTTCAAATGTAAACAAATATGTCCGCTATCATAACCAAAAATTAGGCTTAGCCACTCTTAAAAAAACTTTTAAATTTAATTTCACAATTATTGCATGCAGGTTAACTAAGGGTATAAAAAATCTTAACCGAAAGTTAAGAACAACGTAATTCGACCATTTTTAAAGCCAAAAATGCACAATTTACGAACTTATAAGAATAAAAAATCTGAGCTCACTGAGCCGAGTAACAGAGTGGATATATATATACATATATTTATATACTTTTGGTGCGGCCGATTGCAACCAAAATGCGAGGTGCACATTTACATGTTATAACAGCCCTATATACAAAATTTCAACGTTCTGAGGTTACTCGTTTTTTAGTTATGCGAGATACATACATACAACATACGTACGTACGCACAGACGCCACGGAAAAGTTTCTTCAGAATCCATTTTAAGTCAGTTTTATAATTATTTGGATATAATTTCTTTGGGGGGAAAAGAGTCCTTTATTCTGTCCTTACGGACGGATATCACTCAAAAACATCATTAAAGTACATTCGAAAGTGGGCAAAATAGATATTTTCGTTGAAATACGGTACCCGAAATTTTTCGCGGTTACAATATTTCCTTTTTACTTCGTACAAGGAAGTAAATGAAAGAAAACAATTACCAATGAATTACTTATCCCTCAAAAATAAGAAAAATTACGATGCCTGAAATACTCTAACAGAACAGTCACTTGACATAATCTTTATAAAATTTTTGTTGCTATATTTTGTGCAAAAATATATGTAATAAAAAGCTAGGATAAGAGTTTTCACTTCTTTGTACGAAGTAAAAAGGAAGTATTGTAATCGCGAAAAATTTCAGATATCATATTTCAACGAAAATATCTATTTTGACCTCTATCGAATGCAATTTAACGATGTTTTTGAGTGGCATCCGAACGTAAGAATAAAGGATTCTTTGCCCCCCCCCCAAAAAAAATATAAAACTGCTTTAAAATGGATTCTAAAGAGATCTTTTTCGTGGTGTCTGTCCGTCCGGACGTACGTATGTATGTACGTATCTCGCATAACTCAAAAATGAGCAGCATCAGAACGTTAAAATTTTGTATATAGGACTGCTATAACATGTAGATGTGAACCTCCTATTTTGGTTGCAATCGGCGGCACCAAAAGTGCATAAATATATATACATATATATATTCACTCTGTTACTCGGCTCAGTGAGCTCTTTTTTTTATTCTTATATGTTGGTAAATTATGCATTGTTTGCTTATAGAATGATTGAATTACGTTGTTCTTATCTCCCGGTTAAGGTTTTTAAGCCTTAAATAAATCAGAATGCAAGATTTGTGGAATTATCAACAATTTCTCTAATGAAGTGCGGCTAAGCCTAATCAGTTTTCTCATGGCGGCCACATTTGTTTACTTTTGCAATTTAGGGGACTAGTGGATTTAGTATAGTGCCTATCTGGAGAAACTAAGTAGTAGGAATAGTAGCTAGTGCCTATTTAGAGAAACTAAACATCGCAACAGCAAAGGTAACGCCTTCTTTTATTATTGCGAATTAAATCATGCTTAATGCATTCTGGAATTCATTCGAGGAAATAAGTGTTTAAGATTTACTTCGTAATTTTTAATATAGATATTTTGATTTTTTAATGTATTTTTGCCATGTCGCGAAGTGAGAACTAACTTAATTAAAAGAGAATTACTGAATCGTCTGTGGAAAACTGTTTCTTTCTTTTCTTTTCTTTTTTTTAATTTCTTTTATACGTCGTTTTAGATTTATTATAATATTTGAATAGAACATGTGGCAACGATTAGATAATTCTTCAGATGATATGCATAATTTTTTAGCATTGTGAATTATAAAATGAATGAGATGCAAGTGAACCTAGTGCCAGAGTGTCGCTCTGGTGTGAATTTTAAAGAGTGTATTTATTATGTGGTTTATGCGCTACTGACGAAGTAGATTTAATTCAATCCAATAAGTTTAAATGAAATACAAAATGCGTATAATTAATATTCCGTACAAGGAAGTTATCTGGTGTACACGTTAGATTATTTTTAATTAAAAAAACGGACAAATTAAATAGAAGTTGAAATGAAAGAATTTTCGAGTTAGAAAAATGATATTCCGGCGAATATTTTACTCTAAATCAATTTGGCACAAGTAAGTTAACTCAGAGTAAAACAGAAGTTATCCATTGATCAGATCAAATGTTTTAGAAATGAACATATCATTTGCGCAAAGCATCTTTCTTCGATAGTTTCACATCGTGAAAAAAGTTGCTTTAGAATGTTTACCCGATTCAATTTATTTTTATTCTTGCTGCTGATGAAAAAAAAAATTAATGGTTCATAAAAATGTTATAGCACATTTTTCTTTTAACTTACTCTGTCAACTCCCGATTTCTTTTTTTTTTAATCTTTTAAAAATAATCCATGAATCGGGATTCCATTAAAGGTGTTTCGCTTCTTTGGTTGTGAATATTTTGTATAAAATAATTTTCTTTTCGCATAACTATATAATAGCTTTTTCAGTCCAGTATTCAAAACAATAAGTAGGGTAGAGTTTTTTTCCCCTAAATACACTAAAATTCTTTGGATGATCAACCATGATTACAGAACATTCTGGTCTTCTGCGGAGACGACCGCTTTAATAAAATATGACTGTTGATGATGTTTAGCACCTCTATTTAATTGTTTCCACTGGTTATTTTGTTATTCATTATTTTCATAGGTGTTCGTCTTATAGTAATCCCCAAGAATGATGAGGAAAATTATTATACGATGTATATCCCATTTTTTAATTTTGATTGGAAGGACTACTTACTTAGAAAACTGACTTTCATATTTCATTATTTTGATGTCATTAAAATTTTTATTATTTTGATGTCAGATATAATGATTTTTTACCATTCATAAAATTTCTCATATAGAAATCTGTGAATAAAGAATACATATTCTCCTTTAGAAATCTATATCCTCATATTCAAGTTAAAAATTTCCCATATATGAAAAAATAAAAATACTGAAAAGATATAAATATGTAAATAATAATTTTAATGAACAGTTTTAATTTTAAACTTTCGTATATGCCTTAGCCACACTAATTTAAGGCATTCGGCTAAGTTTTGAAACGTATCTCATTAAAAGTATTATTACGAATAACAAATACTTTAATAAAGCAAATTTTAAACTACTTATGATAATACAGATGTAAAGTAGGAATACATATGAATCGAAACTTTGAATTTTCGAAAATATCCTATAACACTCATTTAAAACTTTGTGCTTGAAATATTTCAGTGATAAAATTCACCACTTAAAAGAAATGTTATTCTTTTTTATGAAGCTCTCTAATGATGCTTTGAAGATCTTTCTTCAACGCATCTTATTATTCTATTTGCATACGCTATCTGTTTGGAATTTAAAATTTTTGTTATAGCTTCTGTTCAGTATGAGTCAGTAAGTTGTTTTTTACTCCTTCTTATCGTGTTAATTTGCTCTTTTGTTAATAAATCAGCCAAACTGTCAGATTCCGTAGCTTGCCCTAAATACCAGAGCAAATGCATTATTTTGAATGTTCTACTGAGATCACTTACACTCTTCTTAAATCCTTTTCATAAACAAGCGGTGTTCGTAAGAATCGGAGTTGTGGTCAAAGGCTTTTCATACATAATGTGAAAATGTAACATAAATATTTTTGCAAATGTCCTACGATTTCAAAAATTATTATGTGGCATAATTACTATATTTAGAACAATTAAAACTGGCCTTATTATATACTGGGCATATATTGCGTATAATTAGAATATATTCCAGCATTTTGCCCACATTGTTTTTATTTTTTAAAATCGGCGAAACGTAAGAAGGTAAAATTTTAAGCATTATTTCATGAACATAATAGACATTATAAATGCAAAGAGTCAGCTTAAAGAGAAACCTCACAATAATAGCATGAATTAATTGATTTTTAAATGTGCTGGCTAATTTCTTTGAACCTTTTTTTTGGCTTTACATTTTAAATGAGTAGAAAATTTTAATTCAGTCGTACCTTTTACTTCGACGAAAATTAATTACGTTGCTCTTTGAATTGTAATCAGATGAAGCAGAATTTAACATTTTTAATTTTTCTAAAACTTAATTTTTAATTTTTCAAATTAAAAGTTCTACTTCATCTGATTAAATTTTCAAATTAAAAACTGAACCTTCAAATTAAAAGTTCTACTCCATCTGGAAATTAATAAATTATATTTTATTGCGAATATACGTAAATTTAGTTTGTTAACTTCCTTATTTTATTGCCTTTTAGTATGAAGTTATTACTATATTATTATATAAATGAATGTATTAATTTTGATTCCTGTTCAAATCAATTCTTACAACTAGAAACAGATCCTGAAAATAGCTGTTAAAAATATGCTTAAATATCTTTAAATTAAAAATACATATAAAAAAATAAAATTAAAAAATAAATAAATACTGTCAATGATACTGTAACTTCTTTAACTTTCGCAAAACTTTTAAATTTTAAGAAAAATATGCTTTTTTTCTATTTGAATACAAAAATGTAATGTGAGTTACATAAAGTACAATACAGAAAATTTTAATACGTCTTAAAATGCTTTTGTTCAATAACAAGACTTATTTTCAGGTACAGCATAACATACTCTCTCTCAAGTATACAAAATGCACATCCATAAACATTGCTATAATGATGAAACCAGATTTAAAGGAGGTTAACTCATTGGAGTTACGACCCGCATGAATTGCAAATGATTCACACCAGCATGAATTTTCTGGACCACATTCAACGCCTTCAGAGTATTCAAAATACTCAATTGCTATATTTGGAAATAATTCATGCTAATTCATGGATACAAATTACAAGTAATTTTGCAATTCATCTCCTTATCATAAATAATGGCGGTACTGCTCCTCAAAAACACTTGCATAATCATACTAAAATAGTCTTTTTAAAGAAATTGGTGCTCTAAATAAGATGATCCCTCGCAATTTACAACTGAATCGCACTAGTAGTATAAAATTCAGTTAAATGCAAGATTCCTCCAGCCAACTAGTAAAACTAGAATAATAGTAATTGGTAAATTAGTAAACTAGCTACTTAATACACAGCTTGTTAGTTTCTAAAGTTAGAAATGCCAAAGCCATCCGAAAGGTTTTCAGGAGAGAAGAACAAAAATACATAAATAAGGTAATTAATAAAATAATTAATAATTAAAATTCAATAAAACATAAAGAGATATATAAAAATTTAATAAACTATAAAATTAATGCTAAATTATTAGATGAGAAAATAAAATACCGGACCTCGATTTATTTCGAGTTGCGGCTTAAATTAGAATTTGGTAAGAACTATGAAATAGTTCAGCCGGCTCCGGATGAATTTATATCCTAAATACATAGTTTAATATGTTACTTCAAATGATGATAGAAACAAAGACCATTCTTTTCCAGCACAACAATAATAATAAAGATTAAGAATCAATAATTAGACTAGTTAAAAACAGTACGAGAGTATGGAAGGAAATTTTAACGGTGATTCGCAGACATGAAAATAAAGAGACAAGAGTCCAATGCTTTCCAACCACGATCCCCTGCCCATAATTCTAACTGTCAAACAGAATGTGACGGGAAAAAAATTCTCCCGAATTCGAGAATTGATTTGTAAGCTGACAGCAAATGTAAGGTTCTGTACAAGAGACAATTTTCACCCTTCGTACTTGGTTACATCACTCTATAAAGTCTACATGTGCTCTTTTCCGTAGAAAATCGCTAGGAACAGGATTCCAGACCACTTCTAGTACTTTCGGGAAAGAAATATGTATCCGCTTTCATAAATTCATTGCACTCCTGGAGAATAAGATTTTGATTGGTAGACGTTAGCTTTACTTTCCTTAAAAATCTCAGCCTACATTAAAAGATTTGCTTCCAAGATAAAGATAGGTAATAAAATTTTCATGATCAAGAGAATTTTCAGTTGAAATTGTGGTTCAGTTACATAAAAGAAGAGCTGAAACTATCATTTAGGGCTTCGGTGAGCTCAGAAGTTCTCAACCTTTGGACATCTACACAAAAATTGAAAAACTTTATTACCTCCACACCATTTTACAATGATTATTTCTCAATTTCTCAATAGAAATATTTTAAAAATATATATATATGCACAATTTATTGGCTATTTGTATTTAATATTCACACATAAAAAATATTAGATTAAAAATTATTTACCATTTCAAATATCAAAATTCAAGTTATAATACTGTAATTCTAAAATCTAGTGCGAAATTTGAGCCTGTTTAAAAGACAGCAGTTTCTTTAAGTCTTGTCTTACTTCATATAGCTTTAATCGTAAATTAGGATCCACTTTTAATTTTGTTCTGTAATTACTTTTTAAATATAACATGCAAGAAAATACTCGTTTACACAAATAGGTTCTGCAAAAAGGCAATAAAAATTTAATAGTTTTACTTGAAATGCCTTTAAAGTCTTTTTTTTTTCTGTTCACCAAAAGTTAACACGTGCGTTATTTTTGAAATCTTCAGTTAAGAGTTCGATCACAGGAAATTTCTATAAATTGTTCATTTTCTTCCCTAGAAAAAGTTTCAGGTACAACTAACTGAACAAAATGGATTTCTACTCCAATTTTCTTTTTCATAATCCTCGGGAAAATACATGCTGAAATTATTTTTCAATGAAAAATAATGTTTTTTAATGTTGGATGCTGATTCTTCTTTTATTTTCAAACTATTTTCGATTAGAAAATTTCTAAAACTGGTAAAAAGCTTAAATTATTATTTTCCAATTCTTTGTTTATTAGCTCGAGGTTTTTTTCATTGTATTTATTTTATCTCTAACGGTAAACAAATTAACACTTTGTCCTTTTAATTCTAAATTCATTTAACTTTCCAAAAATATTAGTTAAATATGCTAAAGGCGCCATCATGTTCACTAAATAAACATTTTTACAATTCAGGTTTTGAATCACAGAGCAAAATTTGAATTTCTGATCGAAGTTCAAAAAAGACGATTTAAAACTTTGCCTCTGAATAACCACCTAATTCAGAATGTAACAAAAGCGTTTCATGTTCATTGCCCATCTCTTGGTATAAAATCGTAAATATTCTTGATTTTAAAGCTCAGCTTTTAATAAAAATTAACAATTTTCACAGCTTGATTCAAAATTTCAGGTGATTTTCAGGTTTTCGGGATTGTTTCGGCTCTAAAGCTTCACTACGAATGCAGCAGTGAGTAAATTTAGTTTCAGGTGCGACTCATTTGAGAAATAACACCGGAGTGTTTTCCTGTGTAAAACTCGAGCTCCGTCACTGCTTACGCGCTTATTACAAGGAATATCATTCCCAAATATAAAATTGTCAATTACTTTGAAAATTTCATTTGCAGTTGCTCTATCATGAAGAGATTCACAAATTAAATACTCTTCGGCAATTCGTTTATCTTCTTCAAAACATATGTAAATTAATAACCGAACAAAGCTCGTTATATCAGTAAGTGTCTCCTTTACGTTATTTACCATTTCATGAATTCGTCGACTTACTATATCATTTGATAACGGAATTTATTAAGTTAATTATCCGCTTTTTCGTAGAATAATGTTAAAACGATATCTTTAGCTGCTGATAATATAAGGTTTTCTACAATAGTGCGAGCCCGTCCAGTCTTGGCAATTCTTAGGCTTACTAGTTAACTTGATTCTGCAGCTTTTTCACTTGAAGTAACTAACCCTTTCATTACTTGTTTACTATTTTTGAACTCTGATAATTTGCTCTTAAAATAGTCTTCAGATTTATCCTTTAAAATGACATGCTTAGATTCAAGATTTCTTTTAAGAAACTATGGTTTCATACTTTGATTGGGTAACAGTTTGACAAACAACACATTGAAGTTGAGGGTCCATTTCAGCTCCATTCCAAGTAACCCAAATGATAAATAACTTTCATTATATTTTTTATACACAATTTTTCTTTCCTTTTCAATATTCTAAGTGCTAGTAGATTGTCCTGGATCCATAAGCTGTGAATAATCACTTTTCCGCTTAATCAATTCTAGCCATTTTTCCATTTCGAAAATCTAGGTTTTTTTTATTATGTTTTCACAAATATTTAAATACACAATATATTACGAGTTCTTCAAAAACAAACGGCGTTATTCTCACATCGCGACAAAGCAATAAGAAGACAAAATACCTGCTGTTAGATCAACGTAAAATAATAATTCTAATTGAAAATAAAGCAATATGAGTCCAGAAATGGTGGCCACGTAAAGTGCAGACCTACTAATAAATTGATCAACTCTAAAAGAATTAATGAGATACTATTATCGTTTTATAGGAACTTATTTTGATTTCCTATTAAAAACAACATCCATTTCTATTACTCCTTTTAAAAACATAATTTATGACAAATTTTGTTATATCTATGACTAAAAGAATATTTGTGAAAATAAAAAAGGTTTATTTTGCTTAAGTCTATTTTCCAAAATCAATAACTTGAACAAAGCTCAGATCGCATAAATTTATGAATGTTTATAGAAAAAAAAACTTAAACAGGATGTTGGGGTATTTAATTTTTTTAATTTAATAGTTAAAAATACTTTGTTTCTTTGCATACCACCTATTTTTTTCTTGCGCGCCACCGGTTGAGAATCGCGGCTCTAGCTAGAATCGCGGCTCTGGGCCCTGTCATATTTAAGCCATGCATACGCCGTATTTTCCCAGCGAAACAAGCTGGGAACAAACCTTGAGTCGTGAAGGAGACAGACAAATCGTGTCGAAATGCGATCCTTTACGGAAGTGGAACGTGGGTTATACTCATCCAATTAAGAATGTTTTAAAGAAGCCGGAATAAAACAGCAGTTTAATCTGATGGCTGAAGAATACTGATAAAGTATTTACTTTTTTTTATTTTATTATCATGTCTTTTTATAGTTAATTTATTCAACTTTCATTTATTTTATTCTTTTATTTAAACATGCGCTTTGGTTTCATTAACTTATTTATTTATCTCTTTACATTTTATTTTAATTATTAATTATTTATTATTTAACTTATTCACTTCTGTACTACTCGTAATGGCCCTTCCAAGGTCAGGTACTTCTAATTTTAAAAATTACACACGATGATTAATCTTTTCGACGCTGAGTCATCCAATTTTAGATTATAATGGATTTATTACATTATGGCAAAGTACACTAAGGTGGTTTGTCTCGAGGGAAGGGTGCTTTCGTAAAGGGAATTCTGATGTCCGAAGTTAGATATTAAGTTAAAGGTCTCAAACTGCCGCCGCATCCCAAAATAAGTTTATGTGGCACCTGAATACATTTATTTACGTATTTGTTGCAAATATTTCAACATTTTAGATATTTTTGATCCAAGTTTACATTATTTTCATTACGAACATGAAATACGCGCACGAAAAAATATATATTGATGTAATTAATCTACAAAGTTATATAAATTTTATTCAAAGATTTGAAGATAGAGATTTCAATACTTGTCAAGTAATACACTCAGTTACGAATTTTTGCTCTAAGAATTATAGCTTTGTTTGCGAATGCATTTATATGTGAACAGCTTTTCTCACAGTTGAAACTTAATTAAAAAAAAAAAAGAAATGTACTGACCAATGAGCATTTATTATCGAAATAAAGAGAATTTCTAAAGTTCTCTCTCTAAGGCTACAAGCTTTACCAGCACCGAACCGCCATCAAGTGCTACGTTGCAGTAAGGAAATGAAGGAGTTTATAATTATTTACCTACAAACATATCTATTTCTACTTACGAGGCGAAGAAAAATTTAATTAAGAGAAAGAGACTAAGTTTCATTATTTACTCACAAGTTTTTTTTTTCCCACTTGGAAAACTTCTCTGAATTTGTTCATTTTTAATTTAAATTAAAGTAACTTACTTAATCATTAATTAAACACTGTAGAATTATTTAAAATAAATGTCGATCTGAAAATTTATTATTCAGCTGTCGATATATTTGAATTACAAAGGGTAACTAATAAAAATATTTTGCAGATTGCAAACTTTAGATTTCAGATAAAAAATAAATTTAATTAGTTTTTTTTGTACTATTATTATTATTATCGCTTATATATGTTTTGGTAAATATTTAGTAAACGAAATTTAAAATTTATTTAAAACAAATTTTTCTTTTGTTAATAAAGAATTTTTATTTTATTTAAAAAATGACATTCTGTCCCTTCAGCTGTTTTTAGGTAATGCATTCGCTACATATTCAGTCTCAGTTTGGACTACTGTTGCAAGCTGTCCACTAATATGACAAAGCGTACGCTGGTCAGAGTAAGATACCAAATAGTTTGATTATAACAGAAATAATTTAAAACTAAACTAAAAAACTTTGAGAAAATAATTTTTGTCATTGAAACTTCATACCTCTTCGTCCTCTTCAGAGTACCAAGAGTTGATTTTAATATTTTTGCCACTCTTTTCATTTTAATTTCCCGCTGTAAGAGAATCCTAAAACATTCTTACACCACTTACTGAATTTTTTTTTGCATTGACGGAACCAGGTTTGTACATTTTTTTTAGCTCTTCGTTTTCGATAATAAATAGACCTTTTCTTGTTCCAGTCACTTAGGTAACCCTATGCTTCATCAAGGATCACAATGTAGTTCCATTTATCTCCAGCTAAAAGTTTTCATACAGGTTCCTACAAATTTTTCTGCGTTGAGTCACTTGCCTCGGCAAAAACAGATGAACATTATGTTTTTAGTTGCCTAAAGTTATAAATTTCGGCTTATTACGTTATTTATTGTTGCTACAGATGTATTTAAACACTTTGCAACTGATTTCTCCGTCGGCAGATTTTCTCTTGTTACCAACAATTTAACTTAAGAAACTTTAGAAACAATGGGTGCATTTTTCGGATATTCGTTTGCAGTCTTTTTTGCGTGTAGACGCAATGATTGACGGTTTTTCCCTTACCAATTAAACATTTGGAATTAAAAGTCTTAATACCATACATTTCACAACGTTTTTCAACTACGGAATATGAATAATTCTCTTCGGAATGCGCAAATACATATCCTTCAATCCGCAGCTTGGTGTTTACATGAGCCATTTTGAAAGAAGACTAAATTACAAAACAGTAAACGATATTTCTCATTTCAAATAATAAGATGTTGCCAGAAATTTTTACTCCAAAGCATACGCCATTCGTTTTTTTTAATTCTTCGTCGAAATCATTCCAAAAATGTGTGTTCTGCAAGATTTGTTTGCCAAATGTACTGGAACCTCACATAATAACTAGCTCTCAATTATCACCAACTTCTAAAACTGACCAATAATCCTGAGAATATAAATCAGCATCGCTCTCGAACATCACCGCGGGGGGGGGGGACCAGCGGACGAGTGGTAAAATAGCTGAACACTGGTAGTTCCAATTTGGGTTTGATTTCAGGCGAAGTGGCTGAATGCATGGGTATTTTCATGGCTTTCTCCCATATTTAACGCGTATACGAGCCAGTTTTCCTTCGAAAGTCCTCCATGAAGGCATCCCTCCTCTTAGACAGATAGCCCTAGTGTGCTTTGCCATAATAAACTAAACTAAACTAAACGAACATCACCGCTGTAAGCCGATGACTTGCAAGGCATGCCAAAATTGTTTGGAACCACATATGGTCATTTTGTGGAAGTTTAACTGAATTTGCTTTCTTCTTAGATAATAACTTTTCTGTTCGTTTTTATTAATACTTCTGAGAGAAAATTTTCCAACTTAACTACAAAAATTTAATTTCAGTTGAATAATTTGTTTTATTATTCAATCATTTGAGCATCAATTACAAATAAAGAATACTTGTTAATTAATTTTCTAGCACAATAAGGAACCTTAATTTCATTTAACAGGCATTTCATTATTTCATTTACATTTTACAACCTTTCAGGTTCGATATTGAATTATCCCCTCAATAAGGCAACCATTTCCGCAGAAGACCATAATTCGTCCCTGGAACCATGGATGGTACTCTGAAAAAATCTTTACCATTTTCATTTGAATAAAAAAGTTTGTGTTGATAGAAATAGCAAAAGTTTGGAAAAAAATTACAGCAAGCACTTCGAGCTAACACATTTTCCTTTTGTGGCTCTTCTGTAAAAAAACACCAGGAAAAAATTTGCACTACTTTTTTATCGAGCGAATTTGCTCACCATTTTTTTCTCTTTAAGCAGTTAAAGCTTTAAAGGAGAAACCATTTTCAAGATAATGAATCATTCACTGCTTTGTTGAATACTGTTTTTCTAACTTAAAAAATATTTAAATGTATTCAAATAATAAAAAAGGAATAATGAAATATAACATAAAAAAAGAACAGCGAAATATTGTGAAGAAAAAAAAAACTGAATGTTCATTCATGCGAAACTCGCAGAACTGGTAACAGTCGGAAATACTTAATATTAATGCCCATGACTACTTCGGAATAAGCAAAAGCAGTGGTATTACAATCAGCTCTTCCAATCTGAAATTTCAATACTTTATTGAAGCAGAATAGTTATAATAATAACTAGCTCACAACATTCACATTGCATCTATCATTAACGGCGATTCAGGGCGCCATAGCGGACTGGATGAAAACCGGTATCTGACAATTTTAATTAAATTCATTAGTATTCAATATTTTTCAATTTTCTACAAGTTTCAATAATTTAATAAATTAAATTGCTTTGGAACATAACTACTATTCAACGGTTAAATTTATATGAATATTATTTTAAACATTTTACAATATAATTATTATGCAAATTAAATCATTTAAAGAGTGCTTAACTTTTATAACACATAAAATAAATACAATTTTATTCAAAATGACATGTCATCATCTGCGACCTATCATTGCCTGTGAGGTCACTATAGTAAAATTTTGTGCATGCTCTGGTCTTCCGAGTTTTCGGAACTTATTTTATAGCTTAATAACATTTAAAACAGGGAGCCTTACCATTCCGCTGCACATCACTAAGGGTTCTTATAAGCATGTTAATTATATATGTAGAATGTTTTCAAAGTTCTAGGAATTCAACTTTAGTTTAATTTCTAAGCAAAGCTACCGAGCATAGACAAGTATTGACATGTTTATGCAGCTATTCCGTAATATTGTTTAGTTCGATTCAGTTGTTTGACTGATACAGCTGGCATTTTTGTGGCACGCGTTTTGCAACCGTGGAAGAAGCGAAGTGCAATTGTTTTCTTTTTTGAAGAGAGGGCGAGAAAACTTCAGAACTTGTTCATCGTCTGTCAAAAGTATACTGTTCCCACATTTGGAATAACCCTTACAGAGTGTTCGATTTGATCATGCAATAAACAGGTGTATTAAGGAGACACCGAAAAAGTTCATTGAGGACGGCTTAAAAAACTAGTTTTTTGTTGAGATAAGTGTATTTAACTAGACGGAGACCACACAGAAAAAAAAATGCATTGTAATATTAATGAAAGGTGTCAAAAATTATACCTAAATTTCTAGAATTTTGGAAACATCTCTCTCAAAAACGTACAGCTAAATCGCATGAAATATTTCGTAAGAGTTCTCTAAATGGGCGTAAGCCCCATTATATAAAAAACACGACTTATCATTACTAATTTATTCGCATTTCAACGAACTCTTTTAACGGTAATTCGATAAACTATCGGTAAAGTAAATTTTAACACATTCTTCAAGGATAAGATTTATTTCACCATTAGCTTTTTCATGGTATGTAGTTTCTTTTTAACGGCAAATTTTTTTCAGTTTCCGTTGCATAAAAATATTAAGATAGCTATTCAAAAATCACTCCTAACGAAAGAAAACTTATTTCTCGATATGCATAGTTTACCTCAAATGTTATTAAAATGCACAACATTTTAATGAAAGCACTCTTTCATTCTATCACACAACTTCACTGCATGAAATATTCAGATGCTCCCAAATTCTTAAATACTTTATATATTAGTCAAAAATACGAAAGCTAATAAAGGAATTTTCATTTGAATAATCAATTTTAAAGGAGTTGAAAAATTCTAATTTCCAACCACAACATAATGGTAGTTTCATATAGTTTAATTTCGCATAATATTCAGCATATGATAAAGACTGCAAATGAAAAAAAGTATACACTGAACCACTGGTCTCATGGCGAGCGAGCTGCATGTGATCCCGAAGCAATTAAAATTTTATTGATTTGGATTTTACATCCTTTTCATCACCATTAGAAACGATCGTACGAAACGAATGTCTCGGAAAATCTAAAAATGGAGCTAATTAATTTACACCGTGATATAAACCTTATTCAAAGTTTGAAAATTTTATTTAGTTAACTACTATTCCTGCTTGCCAATCGCTGTGTTTGGAAGTACACTTAAATGCGAAGTTTTTCACGCAGTTGAAAATTAATAAGAAAATAATCTAAAAAAGTAATTGAACAATAAGCATCTCCAATTCGTAATGAAGATAGTGTCTACATTTCCCCCCAAGGTTACAATCTTTATCAAATTTGAAACATCATCAGGTGTTGTAGCTGAAGGTTGCAGTAAGAAATAAAGAAGTTCATAATTATTTTCATCAAAATATACAGTGGCTCACATTTATTTTCGGACACTTGTATTTTTCAGTTTTATTTGCAAACATCATTTACTAAATATTAGCAAAATCGCATATTATTTTTCTTTCGCATATAGTATTGATGATCTATTTTAAAACCTGCTTGTTTCGAAAAATGTTATTCAAAATGTTTTTGGTTAAAAATATAGTTTTTTCAAAAAGTTCTGAAAATGCACTCACATAAGTATTCGGACACTTTGAATAAACAGTTTATATTTAATAGAAACAGAAAAATAGCGGAACCCTCAATATATATATATGTAAGAAAAATAAAGAATATGTCTAAGATTAAATTAACAACGTAAATTTCTCTTCTCAATTCTAAAAATAACCTCTCTCTGCACTGCGTCATTTCTAGATTGATCTATGCCATATGGCACTTACATAATTCTGATGATGTAAATGGAACTAAAAGTCAAATAACCAATAATAATTTTACAGAAGTATTACTATCCAATCAAAATGCATTGTAAACCAAAACTAACTCAGTCTGAATTGGGATTTCACCTTGAACGTAACGCACTTGTTCTTTACGCTTCCGTCTGTTAGGACTGCTGTCTGCTACTTTCTTCTGTCTTACTAAAAATTTAATCTAAAATGTGAGTTATTTTGGATACACAAGTTGATTGTGGCCACAACAAGCTGAAATAAAAAATGAAGATTTAATATGCCTTCGCCTCCAATTTCCTATTCGTTATGGATCAACACTGCTACGACGTTAAAATTCCTCCTGGTCAGCACTACAGACTTTTTTTTATTATTACATATATATACATATATATTTTTATATCCTTTAGTTAAGATTACGCTTTTCATGTACTTTTTGATGTATTCAATATTTTTTTTTTCGTGTAAGCATTATCTATTTTGTACTATTCCTCAGTAGCAATTGCTTTTAGTAGAGTTTTCGAAGAACCTTTTATGTTTCCATATTCTTTCTCCAACTCATACCATACGCAGGATGATTCGTCCTACGTGTAATAAAAGGCAATCTGAATACAAGTACTCGAACGACAGGCCAATCGGTTTGTCCCAACCCACTGTATGGAGGATGCTGTCATACCAAATGCGTTCATACCATCTGCAGCGCATCCAGTCATTGGAGTCATTGAATTATGTTGTTCTTATCTTCCGTTTATGTTTTTTTGCCTTTAGTTAACATGCATGCAATAATTATAGAATTATCACCAATTTAAAGTTGTTTAAGTTCGGCTAAGCCTAATTCTTGTTTAACATAGCAGCCATATTTGTTTCCATTTGAAATTTAGCAGAATTGTGGATTGTTGCCAATCTAGAGAAACTAAGCTTCGCAACAACAAAGATAACGTCTTCTTTTATTATTGCGAATTAAATCATACTTAATCCATTTTGGAATTATCATTTATGTTACTAAATTATCCCATATATTGACTCAGCATAGCCTTCAGTGTCTTTTTGTCGAGTGGGACCAAAAGTAAACTTTCAGTTTTGTGAATCGATAAATCTACCGAATTGCATTCTTTTTTTTTTTTTTTTTTATGCGTAGAAACTATAATTTTAATTTTAAATTTTTTTTTAAATTGTTTTTAACTGTATTTGGTATTTTATGTTTTTCTATATCTTCCAATTTTTAATATAGGTATTTTGCCTTGTCGCGAAGTGAGAACTCAATTAATTATATGAGAAATATATCTCCAAAGAAATTGGAGGAAATAAGTTTAAATGAAAGGCAGTAAAAAATGCGTATAATTTAATATTCCGTACAAGGTCATATGGTGTACACATCAGATTATTTTTTACACATCGTTTTAGAGTGTAGTTTCAGTTGTAGTAGAACATCGTTTCAGTTGAAAAAGGCGTTGTTTTCCCTTTTTTTTAGTCCAAAGGGAGTCCCGAAGGACTATTACTTTCGTTTGGGCGTTTTGCGTCGTTTCACAAAAATGTCCGATTCACTTTTCAATTTAGTGCTAATGTTTCTTTGTTGGTAATTGAAGTTGCATTGGGTTGGCTATTGGAATTTTTGGAATTGTATTATGTTGGTTATCGGGTCTGTACTGGATGGATTAATGGAATTGTATTGGGTTGACTATTGGAATTATATTGGGTTTGTTTTTGTGTACGTATTAGGTTTAGTTTAATGTTTGTTTCGTTCGGCAAGTTTTCATATTATTAAGCAAGATCCCTTTGGACGTAATCTAAAATCTGAATCCTTTCAGATTTTTTTTGTATACATTAAGTTTTTTTTTTAAATTTCTTTTATACATCGTTTTAGATTTATTATCGTATTTGAATAGAACATGTAGCAACGATTAGGTAATTCTCCAGATGATATATATACCTTTATGTGTACAAATATAGTGAATTTTAAAGAATGCATTTATTCTATTGTGGTTTATGCACTTTCGATGAAGTAGATTTAACTCAATCCAATAAGTTTAAACGAAATGTAAAATGCGTATAATTTAATATTCAGTACAAGGAAGTCATGTGGTGTACACATCAGATTTTTTTTTTCTTTTTAGTTCAAGTAAGTTATTTACTAGTTAATTTAATAAATTAGATATATTTGAAATAAACATTTAGAAATTTAATATTTACTGTCAATACGTTTGAATTACAAAATGTAACCAATAGAAATTTCTTGGAAGTACCAACCTTTATTAGTCACAAAATTAATTTAAATTTTTTCCTTTGCATGAATACTATCCTTGCTTATGTTATTTTTAACAAATATTTAAGTGCGTTATCAGTGTAACAGCATTTATTAATTTGTAATTAAATTGAAAATTTAACTACAAATTATTAGTCCAAATGGCGTTAGCCCAGAAGGGCTATTAATTTCGTTTTCGCATTTTGCGTTGAAAACTTTAAATGTCCGTTTCACTTTTCAAATTGTTGCCACCTAATATTATCGCCTTGCGTTAAATTTAAAGAAATTAAATAATGAAGAATGTGCATAAATGTATATATGTTTCTCGCATTGTGATAAAACAACGGTACCTAGAGCCATCGAATTTTGAATGACGTAATCCTGCTGCGAATATCAGTATCTGGAAGCCCTAATTTGAAATTTCGAATTTGTTTTATTATCGATTTCATATTTTGAAAACTTTAACGAATTTTTTATTAACAAACTCAAGGATTTCAAAGTGAGCAATGGCGTTGTACAGAAAAAAAAACATTTTTATCTCCGTCGCGCGAGACTGTGTATCGGAAATCCTAATGATATGCTTCTGCGATATTGCTGTTGAATGAATTTTATGGTTTAAGTGCCAAGAACATGATATTTAATAAATAAAGGTAGCACAGAAAACGCTGAAAAAATGCCACTTTGGGCGTAACGTAAAATTTGAAAGCTTTCAGATTTTACTTTTTATTTATTTATTTTTTTTAATCCATGAAAAATTATATCGCATTTTATCAGACAAAGGAGCAATTTGCCCAGAAGGATTATTAATTTCGTTTTGGCATTTTGCGTCGATCCTCTACAAGCGTTGTTTCACTTTTCAAATTGTTACCACCAAATATTCTCGCCCTGTATTATATTTAAAGAAATTATATAATAAAGAATCTGCATAAATGTATGTATGTTTCTCGCATTGTGATAAAACGGCGGTAACTAGAGCCATCAAATTTCGAATAAAACAATCCGCCTGCGAATATGGGCATCTGGAAGCCCAAATTTGGAATTTATTTTATTACCGATTTCCCACTTTGTAAAACTTAAACGAATTTTTTATTAACAAACTCAAGGATTTCAAAGCGAGCAAATGTTGTACATAAAAAACATTTTTATCTCCAGCCGGCGAGACTGTGTATCGGAAGTTCTAAAGATATGCTCATTTTAAAATTATTTTACGATATTGCTTTTGAGCTGAATTTTATGGTTTGAGCACGAAGAATATGATATTTAATAAATAAAGGTAACACATAAAATGTTTAAAAAACGCCCCTTTGGACATAATTTAAAAATCTGAAACCTTTCACTTTTTTTTTATTATTTTTATTAATTTTTAGTCCAAAGGGGCTTTTGTCCCTGAAGAACTATTGTTTTCGTTTTGCGATTTTGCCTCGGAAATACTAAATGTCAGTTCACTTTCCAAACTGTTGCCACCAAACATTACAGCCCTGCATTACATTTAAAGAAATTAAATGATGAAAAATGTGCATAAATGTATGTTTCTCGCATTGTAATACAACGACGGTACCTACAGCCATCGAATTTTGAATGACGTAATCCTGCTGCGAATATCGGCATCTGGAAGCCCAAATTTGAAATTTGAAATTTGTTTTATTATCGATTTCATATTTTCTAAAACTTTAACGAATTTTTGTTTAACAAACTCAAGGATTTCAAAGCGAGCAATGGCAACGCTGTACAGAAAAAACATTTTTATCTCCAGCGCTTGAGACTGTGTACAGGAAATTTTAAAGATATGCTCAGTTTAAAATTATTTTGCGATATTGCTGTTGAACTAAATTTTATGGTTTAAGAAAGAACACGAAGTTTAATAAATACACGAATAGCACGATATTTAATAACAGAAGAACAAGATATTTAATAAATAAAGGTAAAACACAAAATGTTAAAAAACGCCCCTTTGGATGTAATTCAAAATCTGAAAACTTTCAGATTTTCTTTTTAGTTCAAAGGGGCTTTGACCCTGAGGGACTATTACTTTTTTTCGATTTTGCATTGAATCACTTTGAATGTCCGTTTCACTTTTCAAACTATTGCCACCAAATATTATCGTCCTGTACTATATTTGAAGAAATAGTAACAAGATCAGTAACAAAGAAGTGTATGCATATTATATATTAATAAAACAAAAAGAATTTTTCCTTTAAAAGACTCGTGGAGATCTTAGAGGTATATTTCAGTTTTTTCTACAAAACATAATCTTAAGAGGATTTAGGATTCCTTCTTTGCCAAAGTCGTAGAATAAAGTTTGTAAAGCTAAATGAAGATTTACCTTTTTAAAAATAACGAAAATAACTATCCAAAATGCTAATTTAGACTGTCTAAACACTGCATTAACATTGAGTTCATGTCTTTGGAATACTTTAACTTACAATAGCTTTAAAATTTAAATCTGATACTATGTTTAGGCTTCAGGAATTTTCTTCTTAATACGCACCTGAAAACTGAGATACAAAAAACAGTCAAAAGTTTCTGTTACGCTCCCGACGCCGCGCTTCTTAGGCTCCAGAGAGTTCTTGCATTGTACAATTGCGGATTCCGGACTATAACCGAATAGTACTTGTAATCCGCTCGGGTGCCTGGACCCGCTCTCACCTGTCACCTGTGTCACAATCACTTAACGTTTGTCTTACTCTTACTGAGAATTAAGGTGTCGTTTGGTTTCGTTTCAGTTGAATCAAATGTGTTGCAGATAACCTAAAATTTAAACAAGTGCTGAAAACGTCTTTTGCATTCAATAAATTTATTATTAGGTATAAAATTGTTTAACATAAAGGTGATGAGATGAAGTCCTGATGCTTACTTTCCATTAAAAGATATCAATAACAGAAACATTTAAAATAGTTTAATCCTAAACTTTATGAAAAACTTGTTTTGCTTTAAACATTGCTCGACTCGTTATATTATGTACTTTCTGTAATGTTTTGTGATTTTTTTTTTTTTTTTACATTTCCGTTTAAGAACACCAATTCGTATTTCCTATTTTTTTCAGAAAGAAGATATTTAATTAAAATTTGATATTTTGTTTTCTAGGAGCGAGCCCTTTTTTTATAAGTTTTTATTTACCTCACTCAAGGTGTCTGCCACTACCGTCAGAAGTTAGTAATAGATTTTCATACTATTTCATAGCGCTCAAACTTTGTGCACGTACTGTTTGTGGTTGACAATACCATGTGAAGAGATTTCTTCAAAATTCAATTTATATTTTCTTTAACTGAATGTTAAAACAGTTTTTCCCATACCTTCGTTTAAGGAACAAACAAAACTCACAGAAATTTACTGTTTACATCATGGGATAGATATATGAAATTTTTAATGCAATTCCTGATTTTTGGCAAATTTCAGAAAATTATTATATTTTTTCAACCATTTCAAGTTTATTTGGAAGTAAACGAATACTTATTCATTTGCAAAAAAAATTTTCAATTGAATTATTTAATTGATATCGTCTAACTGAGACTAAAAAAAAAAAAAGTACAAAAATTTTTTAAAAAATAAATAAAAATCTGAAAGCTTTCAGATTTTACATTACGCCCAAAGGTGAGTTTTTTTAACCTTTTATGTGTTATCTTTATCTATTAAATATCATGGTTTTCGCACTTAAACCATAAAATTAAATTCAACAGCAATATCGCAAAGTAATTTTAAAATGAGACATCTTTAAAATTTCCGATACACAATCTCGCGCGCTGGAAAACAAAAATTTTTTTTTTCGCACAGTGTTGCCATTCCTCGCTTTGAAATCGTTGAGTTTGTTAATCAGATATCCTTTAATGTCTGACATAGTTTGAAATAGATAATAAAATAAATTCCAAATTCCAAATTATGGCTTCCAGATGCTCATATTCGGTGGAAGATTACGTTATTCAAAATTTGATGGCTCTAGGTATCGTTGTTTTATCACAATGCAAGAAACATACATACATTTATGCAGATTCTTCATTATTAAATTTCTTTAAATATAATACAGGGCTGTAATATTTGGTGGCGACAGTTTGAAAAAAATATCAACGCAAAATGCCAAAACGAAATTAATAGCCCTTGGGCTGATGCCCTTTGGGCTAAAAAAAATTTAAATAAATAAATAAAAAAGGCAGTTACCTGAATAACGAAATCTAATAATCGAATTATTTTTATAAAGTTACGGAGCGCACCCGGTGCTTTTATTTTCGTGATATAAAATTGTTGATGAATTTCGTAATGCTAATTATTTCAACTTCTGTTCCCATTAAATCATATGATAAATTATTTTTCCCCTTTTTTTTAACGTTAATTATTTTGTGTTTTAAATAAAAGCTTCTTACATAAAATTTTATTAATTTAAAATTTTCATAGCTCACCACCGAGTTTAAAGAACGCACTATTAGCAAATTAGCTTATGTCTTTCGCACAGTTTAAATTGCCCGAGCAAAACAGACGACATTTATTTCTGACCGAAAAGTCAACAGGAAATGCCAACTCGGAGTCTTCATTTCTTTCTTTCCCCTTGTTTTTCTGGGAAAAAAAGCTTCAGATTAAAAAAAAAAAAAACATTTATTCTTTATTAACAGCAAATGGTCCGTAATTTAAAAGATAAGTCATCGGTCAAACCTCAAAACAGTATCATGGTAAAGTGTCTCTGTAAAATTCTAAGCAGTTTCTAAATGATATTCATACGAATGGGCTTTCCGCTTTGTTTCGTTCATGTAGTCAAATAAGGGAAACTCATATATTCTAAAAATTATCTACACCACAAAAATATAAAAGCTTCATTATAGGAGAAAAATTATTATTTTTGCTCGCAGAGTGTTTTATAATTCTGTTTCTTGAAAGTACGAAGATATTTCCGTTAAAAATTACATTAGAAGTATATTCAATATTTTTTTATAAATTATATCTTTCTCAAATTTAATTTTTACTTAACAAATAGAAATTACAAATCAATGAAAAATATCTAAAACAAGATGGCTTTCTAATTTGAAAATGAAGTATTGTCACATCTGAAATCATTTTGGATTTTTCTTATTTAGCTACACTTTGAACTAAGCCTAAGTAGTGAACTTCGTTTATAACGAACTCCGGATAAAATAAAAGTATTTTTCTGCTCTCGTCGAATTTCCTATTAATATTTTGTTATACGGCTATGGAGAACCCTCAAATGTATGAAAATCGGATATAATAAACTTATGTATGCCTTAATTTTTTTTTTTGTATTTTTCATATTTTTCCCGGCATTTGTGCAGGTTTTAATTGAAAGAATACTAGATCTTTAAATCATTATCATTCATGATGCTAGGATCCACATTTTTCGATGTTAAGCAAAAAAACACCTTTACATTATTGTTTTTGCACCCGGGCCGAATGCTCGGTCTGAAAGCTGCTACCGGAGGGATTTTTTTTTTTTTTTTTTAACAAAATGAAATTTTTTTTAACAAAATAAAATTTCTATTTAAAATTTTATTTACTAAATAATTTTCAAAACATACGTAAACAGTAATAATCAAAGAAAAAGAGAAGTTTAAATTTATACTCATTTTCTGTCTGTAATTTAAAGCTTCGTATCCGCAAAAAATTTCTGCGTGTTACACTTTGTAATGCAAACGTACAAACGTACTGACAGCTAAACATTATATTTTCAATCTAACATTTATTTGAAATAATTCTGTACTCTACTGTTATCGGAACCGGATTCAGAAATGTATGCACATATGCATGTAAATATGGATTTATGTGTGCATGTAGGCATGTATACATGTACATACATATATATGTTTGAGTATTCACACACATATACGCACATACATACATACATACATACACACGTCCACATACACAAGTCCATACATACATACATTTCTGAATCCGGTCCTGATAACAGAAGAGTACCAATAATTCTAATATGTTAAATTACCCACTAAATAACTTATTTCTAAATTAAATAATAAATAAATAGATTGTGAAAACATTTGAAGTGAGATAAAACTTGAGAATAATTAATGACAGCCTATCCTCTTACTTTTATTTATTAAATTTTTTCTTCGGCGCATAAAGAAAAAGTAATGCAATTAACAGAAAGAGCATGTAAACAATTATAAACTTTATTTCTCATTACAAACTTGGAACTTTTCTCATGAAATTTCTATTTTTATAAAGTTTGTAATAGTAGAGAACAGATTACAAAGTAACATTTTTAAATTAACCAATTACCAGTTATTGTAATTTCAGACTTTACTATAATTTCTCCTTTCCGCATCCCTCACCAGAATGCAAATCAGTTGTGTGTATTTAAGCTGAGTTTTATTATTATTATTATTTGAAAGTGAGAGTATTTCTAGTGGTTAGTTTCTGACAGCTCTAGTAGTTGTAATTATTCGGCTTTGCGGTCTCTCAACGCCCGATGCTTTCTGTCTGAAGCGCCAGTATACTAACTGAGTCAGCCTTCTAATTCAGTACTTAATTGTGTAATCTTTGACTGTTGACCAACGTTTAATTTAAATGTCCCATTTATCTGCATCACTGCGGGCTGTAGTCATTGTAGCACAATAGCATGTCCTTATATTCCAAGTTCTGTTTAAATAAAAAAGTTGTTATAACCGTATTAAGAATTCTTCGTTAACTCAGTCATAGCGAGCGGTAACTTGTTTTACGTCTATTAGGGTTATAGGATTATAGTAGCGTTGCCAGGTCTAGTGTAACTAACTCTATGGAATATTAGAGACTATTTTTGTCACGAATTATAGATGCTCATCCGCCAATCTGGTTCTTTTCCTATTAATTAAGAACAAACAAAAAAATTGAGCCAAAAAAAAAACTGTTCGCAAATAAATGTACTCCCAAACTTATCATTCTTAATGCAAATCTATGATCTTATTATTTTTACTGTAAATATTCGTAATTGTTGTCATTTATCTTTTGACAAGATAAACAGATCTGTATCTTAATCTGTATTAATCAAACTTGTGTCTCTCGATCTTTAAAGATGTTTTATATCATATTGTAAACTATTTAATTCCATTAGCAGATTTTCTAGGGTGTTCATTTTTTGGTGACGATAGTATGTTAAACTGGACTCCAGAACATTAAAATTTTAGATTTTTAACAGATTCGGAATTTCAGGTTAATTTTAACAGGTTCGGAAGCCGCGTATTTAAACTGAATTTTACTAGAAGTTATTTAAACTGAGGTTTTTGATTTTGAGACAGAAAGTGTTTCTGGCATCGCGTGCGCACTATGTGGTTAGTTACTGCAGTTCTATAAGTTGTAATTATTCCGCTTTGCGATCTCTCGCTGCTGACTTTAACACGTCGGTAAAGTTATTCTAAAGCCAGCTTCTAGTATGGTATTTAATTGTGTAATCCTTGACTACTATTCAAAGTTTAATTTCAATTTGACTGTTCTATTTACTCACGTCACCACAAATTGTGGTTATTGTAGCACAGGAGGGTGCACTTGTGCTTCTTATTCTGTTTAAATTAAAAGGTTATCGTAACTTTCATAAGACTTTGTCGATTTTCTCAGGTATAACGATACCCCGCTTCACATCTGTTAGGTTTATTAGTAGCATAACCAGGTCAAATGAAATCCTATAAATTAAGTACTTACACGTAATAATTGCAATTAACCCTTAATATGATTTTTTTTAAATTAGAGTCATTAAACACCTTTTTTAGGAAATGTGACAATGTTAATCAGTTTTTTATTATTATTAATGTTATTAGTCAATCAATTTCTACATGATTTTGTGAGACAATCGATTTTTTTCTCATCGTATCGGATATAGCGGGGTTCAGCTATACTTCAAATTATGTAATCTTAATCAGAAACGGCGCAAATGTGCTTTCATTATTTACGAGAAAATAAGTGGAAATAAAATTTTAATTTACGAATTCAGTAGAAATCATCACTGCTCTAGCAAAATTAATTGTAATCGTTGCTTTTAGTATCGAATTACACTCACGTTTGTGAAAATTGCAACACCATGAAGGACTTACGCGAGTGAGCTGAAATTTTCAGGAAATGCAAAGTAGCGCATGATATGCAAATGATTAGAATTGCAAATCCGTAGCGCATGCGTATGCTGAGCAGCGCCCTCTGAACGGCTGATGGATCCGAATAAATAGACGACTGTAGCGAGGCGTGTATGGTTATCGGTGGTTATCTGCTAGTGGTAAACGTTAACTCAATCTGTACTTATGCCTCGTCGACGAAAGAGAGCGAGATTTGAACAACTTACAGAGTTTGAACGAGGGAGAATCATCGGCCTTCGTGAAGCTGGATTGTCGTATCGTGCAGTAGCCTCTCGTGTGCAGCGTAACAGCAGCACAGTGATGCGCGTTTGGAAGCAGTGGACGGACGAGTGTCGGACAACTCGGAAATCCGGGAGTGGACCCCGAAATGTGACGTCAGCTCGCGATGATAGACACCTGGTCCGCATGGCGCGGACGGACCGTACAGCTTCCTCTAGACAATTGGCAGCACTGTGGTCAATAGCTACAGGTGTTTCATTGTGTGCTTCATCAATTCGTAGACGTCTGCTGCAGTGTGGACTGCGCGCACGGACTCCTTTATACAGGATCCCCCTAACGCACGACCATCGCCGCCTGCGGCTACAATGGGCCAATCAGCATAGAGACTGGCGTGCTGATTGGCAGCATGTCGTGTTTTCTGACGAATCCCGCTTTAATTTGTGGTACCATGATGGCCGCATTCGTGTCAGACGCTATGCCGGTGAACGCCACCTTCCGGAGTGCATTATCGAACGCCACAGTGGACGAACACCCGGAGTTATGGTCTGGGGCGCCATAGCATATCATAGACGATCTCAATTGCTACGAATTGTGGGCAATCTGAACAGCAACCGGTATATCCGTGAAGTTCTACAGCCCGAAGCTGTTCCCTTCCTTCAAAGCTTGCCAGGCGCTGTATTTCAACAGGACAATGCCCGCCCTCATACTGCTCGGATTGTTAAATCCTTCTTTGCAGCGCAGCAGGTACAGCTTCTTCCTTGGCCTGCGTGTTCCCCGGATATGTCGCCAATTGAACATGTGTGGGATGTCATTGGTCGGCGTCTTGCTCGTGATCCTCGTCCTGTTGCGTCTGCAGACGAACTTTGGGTACGCGTACAAACGATATGGAATGCTCTTCCTCAGTCAGACATTCAAACTTTGTTTGACTCCATGCCACGTCGTGTAGCAGCACTTATTGCGGCGCGTGGTGGCCACACAAAATACTGATTCTGATCTCTTGTTCTTGTTTGTTTGCTTTGAACATTTAATCATTTATTTGTACCACTACCACTCAACTGTGTATTAAATTGCATTCAATTATGACGATTCCTTCTTGGTGTTGAAATTTTCACAAACGTGAGTGTAGTTGCTTCGATAAACATTAGGCGAACAGCCACATTTCCAGACAATTCCGATCGTCTGTGAAAGTGATCAGACCTTGGAGAATATGAACTACAGGTGATTTTCGTATTATGTTTTATTTGTATACTTAGAAAATTTCGCCATTTTTATACGCAATCGTCGTAAGAGGGTTCAGTATATTTTATGTTCTTTTATTTCTGAACGCTTGGGAGATAATATTTGGGGTATATTTTGAGATAATATTTGGGGTATATTTTGAGATAATATTTGGGATGTATGATAATATTTGGGAGGTTGGTAAAGCTATGTGCAATTCTCGCCAGAATGCAAATTAGATTTTCATGCATTTAAAGTAAGGGTTTTGAATCTTTGGACTAGAATTTCTGGTAACCGCACCTTGCTGTTAATCACACCCGTCAGCTCTGTTTAAAGTTACATTCTGGCTTTAACGTTTATCTAGCCGATGCTTTAAACTACGCGCTGGTAAAATTCTAAGCTAGCTCTGTTAGCTTATTTTATGCGTCATCTCCGACTACATTACTTTCATTTGAATTTTTGTTATGTCAGTTTAAATCTCACACGTAGGAGACGTTTTGTTTGTAACACAAGTTATGTCTATTCTTCTCAGTTTAAGACTAAATAAGAAAAGTTGTTTTATCCTGCTTCAGTATTTTATGAGTTATTTAAGACATAGCGATAACTGGCTAGTTAAGTACGGTCTGCAGAACATTAGCTTCGAGTTACAACAGAAACCTTACATATGGTTTCGAATATTAGAAGCCTAATACTTAAGTACGCCCACTGATCGATCTTGTAGGTCCACTCTGTACTCGCTACTGAAAATCAGGAATTTTATCTGATCCAGACTGTTATATTGCACAAAAAAAAAGACACTGCTAAGGTGTTCTAGTTAATTAAAGTACATGATCTCATAACTTGAGATAATTTTCTCAATATATCAGCACTTTTTTGCACCAGTCAGGAAATGTAGGTAACAGAAATTGGCTCAATTTATAGAGGCATTAGGTATTTTTTTAAAGCAGGGAGAGATGAAAAATGAGCAATGCCCTCGCCAGGACTCGAACCACAGACCTCTCGAATACGCGCCGAGTGTGCTAACCATTACACCACGAAGGTGGGAGAAATACCTTATAAATTTCCTATCTATTTAACATTAATTCTATGCAATCATCAAAAACGACTTATCCTCCTTAACTAAGGGATCTGTCCCATCCGAGTATTTGAAAAAATCCTAATAATCGCATTTCTCTTATTCTGCTTTTGTTGCAAATTGTCGTTATTACAATTCGAATAAATGAAGTTTATTTTATCTTTATTTCTACATCGATTATCCAGTTTAAAAGAATATTTCCATAAAACAAAATATAAGATATATTTTTCCCACAAATTTAAAGAAAGAAATTTTTCTTTTGCCTAAACACACAATTTATTTCTAGTTCACCTATAAAAGAAGTGCGAAATTAATTTTTATAAGCCAAAATGCCCTATGTAATTTCTTTTCTAGTAATTTTTATAAGATGCATATTAGTCAACATTGTAAAACCAAGCTCCATATAATGGCCATTCACCCAATTCATTCGAATCTCTTTAAAAAATAATAAACTGTATTATCTTTTTATAATACTTTAACCAATGAAAAAATAAAAACGTGTAGATAAATTAAGAACAAGTGTAGCTTTACAAAAATTAAAAAGAACATGCTTCAGTATTTTATGAGTTGCTAATAAATGAATCCAGAAATAATAAATGAATCTAAAAAACGTGGGGGGGGCGGGAACAGAATAAAGTGTCCTCAGTCTGGCTCTTAACAGGAATATTCCTATAATTTTAACCTTTTAACTTTAATCTGATACTGTTCTAATACATGTTGAAATGTCATCTTTCCAATCTTGCTGTTATGAAACGAATTTATTCTGTTTTTTTCTATAATATTTTGAACTTCTGTTTCACAGCCTCTAATAAGCAACTTAACATCATATATAATTCAAGAGAATGGCACACAAAATTTCAGTATTTACATAAATAGGAACTGAAAGAATTCTGAAGCATTTTTATCATTAAAAATAACTGTATGACATTATGCAGGATTTTAAACTTTAATAGATATAAGAAGCATATTCAAAACTGCATGCATTAAACGCATGTACTGATCACTAGGAAAACATGCATTCAGAATCACATTAACTTCCTCAAAAGATATTTTGTTTTCATATGGAATTTGTAACAGTATTACTATTAAGCTGTTAATTGCAATTTTTCGTACGGTTTTCATATACTTAAAAATGATCTTTTCCCACAATTTTTTATGATTTCCAAATATTTCGGAAAAAGCAAACTATCAAATTTTACGGAGATCCATGGTCCATAAAGGCTCAAATTTTGATTCAGTGTAATATTCTTTTAATTCTAAACATAGCATTCTAAAATTTTGTCTGTTATTTTTTTCATGCTGTATACTGTGTACTACAAGTCGTTTAATGAACTTAATATTCACAAACATTGAGTTCAATAAGAATTAATTACATATATACTTCCGTTCAATGCTGTCACAAAGAATGGACAAAATTTTAAAAATTGAGTCGGCAAAATACATTCTGTTTTCTTTGATTTACTTTACTAAGAATCAGCCATGGCCAAATAACTTTGCATTCGAAAGAATCTATGGTTAAATGAGACATTTTTTCTTCGTTCTTCTTTGGTATTTAGGTTCGGAGTATTCGAAACATTTTTCGTAAAAAAAATTCACAATTTCAGATCTCACAGTAAAAATTTAAAGACGATTTACTTCTATTTAGCTCCCAATTTTCAGGAAACGTGTTCAGCTCTTTTAAAAACTAAACTTTTGACTTCTTTTCCAAAATAAATTTGGACCTACTTCAGCTTCCTAAACTCTAGTTAATTCAAAAACATTTTTAAATTAATAACAAACAGTAAAAAAAAGAAAGGAAAAAAAAAAGAACGGGGGAAAAAAGTCGATTAAAAATTCTAAATAATATCAAAATTCGTAATAAGAATTAAAATTTTTCATGTTTCGAGAATACCTTTCTATGAGAACAATCTCGAGCAGTGCTTCTTAACCTTTTTTATCCTTGAAATTTTTTTTGCGATCCCAGATATTAAATATAAAATAAAGATATAAAAATAAATATTCTCCCGTAAATAATTTACTTCTTTGGTAAACAATATACATATAAAAAGAAGTAATTTTAAGATTTATTTCAAGCAAACAAAAATTAATGAACGAAAATTCTAATGAGACAGATGTGCTTGTTTTCTGCTGATAAATTAAATG
>KK114638.1:831756-889177 GCA_000611955.2 Stegodyphus mimosarum
GAATTTCTTATTCATTTTTATATTAGATTTTGGTTATGATAAAAAAGTGTTTGGCTCAAGTAGACTGATATATTTCTAGTAATTGAGTATTATTCTTAGATTATGATGTAACTCTAGCAAATCAACTAATGTGATCTTCATTTGAAAAAAATCTGATGTGTACACCACATGATTTCCTTGTACGGAATATTAAATTATACGCATTTTCCCCTGCATTTCGTTTAATTTATTTCCTCGAATTTCATTAGAGATATATTTCTCATTCAATTAATTCAGTTCTTACTTCGCGACAAGGCGAAAATACGAGCTAGATTCTGAAAATTTTATAAATATTGGCTTAATTTTTTCCTCCTTATGTTGTCCATAATTTTTTCCCTTGAGCACTAGTTTATTGGTAAATTGTATTCCCTTGATTTTTTTATTTTATTTTTATTCGGTATATTCAATCTGCATTTTCATTTTCGTATCAGATTTCATCAATTTTATTTTCTCTTGCATTTCTGATTTTAAACCTATTAAGCTATTTTACCTATTGCTTTTCGTCTGATCGGTACGTGATATTTCTGGTGCAGGGGTTGTTTCATTTTTTGGATGACGAACAACTTTCTGCATCGATGTAACTTTCATTGTGGCTCCAGCATGAGAGGCTTCCCACTCTTTTTGTTCATAATTACTTTATAAGTTCATAATCACTTTATAAAGAATTTATAAGTTCATAATTACTTTATAAGGTACCGGAAGTGGGCGCAGCCCGACTCATCTAACCAAACACATCGGTCTTATGGTCATAACAGGCCCCGCTATTAATCTCTAAGGTATTTTCTCCTTGTTTCAGTCGTGGTGTTCGAGAGGTCCAGGTTCGAGGCTCGGGGAGAACATGGCTTATATTTCACACACTCTTGCTTCAAAATAACCTAATGATTCTACAGTGTCACCCGAACTAAAAACGAAAGGTGGTTTGTGAAGATTCTTCACCACAGGATTTTTCGATTGGGTGCCCTAATCCCCAGTCGCCCTTTAAAAGGGGGAGTATATAAGGCATTTTATTCCTGCTTCCAGCAGGCCTTCGAGGGGAAACAGTAGCATACTCGGTGCGTATTCTAGAGGTCCAGGTTCGAGTCCCGGCAAGGGCATTGCTCTTTTGGTTTAATTAAAAAACCGCATTATTTATAGAATGAGCCCCCCCCTCCAAAAAAGTCTTAATTATGCTTTTTGATTACTTTATATCGCATGATCCACAATGCTGTAAACATTGGATAACACTAACTAGGTCTCATACTGTGCGTGACTAATTATGCTGGAACTATCGCAAGCAGGAAGGGAAGACGTCATAATATTTCCAAAACAGTTGCCTGGTTTGGTATGGCCTATAGAAATTTTAATGCAAATATGTTACCTGTGCATTACTGTGATCATGATTATAATATTTAAAAAAATAAAAGAAGTAAATATTGACAAATACGATGATTCATCAGCGAAAATTTGGCTAGTCCATTGTTGTTTTGTTACCATGGCATAAATGCTGGTATCTGCTTTAACCAGAAATAGCTTTCTTTCTTCCCACATTATCTTTAATTCTTGATTCTTGGTGTTTGTAATAACATAACATCTACAATGCTTTTTTAAACCTCTACAGAAATATTTATGTAGTTAATGATATACAGGGAATTCATTTTGTAAGTAGATAATCTAAATTTATAATGTCAATGAATATGGTACAGTACAATAAACATATCTATTTTCTCTTATGACTTTCTGTGGGAGAGAAAACGTAAAGCGTGGAAATTATTTTCTCTAGCTCATTTTATTTTAACCATACGACATCTATAACAAGCATATAATATTCAAAACATGGGCTAATCTATTGCTCATGATATCAAAAAGTTTTCGAGTCAGCTACAAGCTATGAATTGTTTTTATTTTTTAGGGAAGCAAAAACGATGCATAATTCGGCAACTGTATTTTTTAATTCGTCTTTGTTAATTCAAGGCTCAGCTGATTACCAGTTTTCTAATACTATATTGTTGCGTTCTTGTACGGGTTCGTGTATTTGGAGTGATTGACGTTAACATCTGATGAAGCATCAGAACACAATTTATTTAGCCAGTTTTACTCAGGACAACTCCAAAAACACGTTTAGTCGTCGAAAAACTACGACAAGCACGCTGAAACAATCAGCGACACAGCCTTGAGGCTATCAATCTATAACGGTGGAGACAGCTTCACGGCAATGCACCAGAGTACAGCTCCCGACTCGGTTCGGTCGTTCTCGGAGCTCAGCAATCTCAAGATGAAACTCGACGAGGCACTAACTAGCGATCAACTCGATAAACTGCGAGACACTGACTCACTGACTGACCGGTACTCCACGTGCATGAGGGTTGATATAGCTTTTGGGCTGCCTTCAAGAACATTCTGGTCCAAACCAGTAAGAATTTATTCTAGAAGGTTCCATCCGTCTATGGCATATCATCAATTTTGTCGCCAAATTTCGCCAAATGGGTAATTTTTCGCCAAATAGGGCAACCTTACCTTGCCATTTTCTGGCTACCCTAAACCCGCTTTGCGGGGAAGCTGTCTTACCGCAGCTGGAAATTTTGTAACAATATTATTTTCTAATTTTTCCCTCCGATTTAGAGCCTCAGCTTCAAGAAAACTTGCTAACTTTTTCAATTACAGACTGACCGTGACTCCAAAGATATACCTGCTATACATTAAAAATATGGAATAGTTGGAAAATTAAAACGTAACTAACATAGAAAATCGTCATTTGTTCTAATAGGATAATTTTATTGATAATTTCCTTGACTGATGATGAAGATGTTTAAAATACTATAATCAAATCTTCCTGATTTTGAAATAATTTTCGAAAACGTGTATAAAAAAAATGTGCTAAAGATACAACACATAGACAGACAGACATGCTGATAGATGGATATGTTCTGCGACTTCAGATGTTCGCTATCAAATGCTTCATAAACGGTTTAGGAACTAGTTTATATCTCGTTTAACATTGCTACTTAATCCGCGACTAATTCCTTCTAATTTTTTTTATCTAAATTGTGACTTAAATTAGAAAGTTCTTTTTTATATCTTTATAAAAAAAGAAATCAAATGATACTTTGCACTTCCCGAATCTTTCGATACGTATCATTTGTCTAGCCAAAATCTCATTCACGACAGCACCTACAGTAGAGATAAGCAGACGGGATATCTAGAGTCACTCTACTGAAGCGATAATATGCTTTTTTATTGTTATTTTATACTAGCTCTTTGTGAATATTTGTTTATTCTAGGGATAGTAAAGGGGGGAAAGCAATTATCTACTTTATTATTAAAACAGTAAGAAAGTCATCTTACGTGCAATAATTAGTTTTGCTTTAGTTTTGATATATTATGAAAGGTATTAAAAATGACATTTTAAGAATATCACCAATCACCATCTTTTTATCTCTACAGTACAGTTATCGCTTCGGAAACTCTGTATTCAGCCTCGGTCTGTCTAAAGTTTGGACATTTTGTGAAGATGTCACTTCAATATAGTGACATTCCTGAGATTTTTTAAAATTATCTCGGATAATTAGAAACATCAAAAGTTTATTTCATGCAAAAGTTTATTTCATGAGAAATAAATATTGTCAGATTTAATTTTATGTTGAAGACACTTCTCTTGTCATTTGTATTTTCACTCCTATCATCTTATTTTCAATAGGACATTTAACTTTTAGAGTTAAAACATATTAGGAAATAATAAATTTAATAACTTGACGCATCTATCGTACTCACAAAATTCAGTACTGCCGAGGCAAAGTAGACAAGAAAAAATCACTATCAAAAGTACATACTTGTTTTCAGTAAAAAGCATTCATTCAATCTACATAACGCTTTCAGTGCGAGTTAATTCTAAATCTGGATTAAAATTATTTTTAAATTGCTTTTTCCAGTAATACTATTTTCAGAGAAATCTTTTCTACTTAAATTTGTACTTCTACGCTCTAGTTTGGGTAAAATTTGATGAGCATTTAAGTTGTAATATCAAAATATTGCATTTATGAAGAAGGTAATTAATTGTGTTCGGGGATTCCGTCTCCTTGATGGCAAGATTTGTTCGAAATTAGTACATTATCTCTAAACAAGATTTTATGACTATTTTCAAATTTATTTTTATCTCCATTAGAAGATTTCAATTTGTTGCATGCACTAACTGCCTACAGAAGAGACGATCCGTTTTAGATCTATAGAAAATTCATTAAAATTTTATCGGTAAGTAAATTTTAAGGAAGAAATTCATTTTTCATTGAATTATTCAAGGACTGCTCGATATGCTGTCCTTTTTTCAGGCGGAATATTTTTAGTCCAAACGGGTTTTATTCCTGAATTCCTGAGGGCTATTGTTTTCGTTTCGGCATTTTGCGTCGATTCACTATAAATGTCCGATTCATTTTTCAAATGGTTGCCACCAAACATTATCGTCCTGTGTTATATTTAAAGAAATTAAATAATGAAGAATCTGCATAAATGTATGTATGTTTCTCGCATTGTGATAAAACAACGGTACCTAGAGCCATCCAATTTTGAATAACGAACGTTTCCAGCCGCATATGGGCATCTGGAAGTCCAAATTTGGAATTCGAAATTTGTTATTTATTTATTTGTTTATCCGGTTTCAGATTATTAACTCAAATTAATTGCACTTTATCTGAGAACAGCCGAGTTACCTGAGCATAGTGTCTTTTATAATTCTACTCACAGAAATAAGCAGTGATCCTGATCATTAAAACTATATTTGATTCGCTGAAACTAAGGCTTTGTTGGTATCTGAGCTGTTTACTCAAGAGAAACATGGCCCAGAAATGCACCTATTTACTTCTAAGAATATCACTTAGGAAGTCCTTCCTTTCTCTAGAGACCGACATTCTAAGTGTGTTTTGCTGTAATTTAAATATTCCAAACCCGGTGTCGGGTACTTTTAAAGAATCTGGTAATCCAAAGGAATTTTGAAGAGCTAGTGGAAAATATAGTATTTCCTTGCGTATTCCCCCCCCCTAATTTTAGCACTAGATTCTGATCATTTTAAAAATGTAAAATTAGTGACACAACAACCTTGATTTTGGCGTAGATTTAAGTCAAGATCTCAATCGATTTCGAGGGTAAACAATTATAGGTTCCTCTTCATCAGGAATAAAGAAATCTTCAAGACTTGTTGTCTTTCAAATAAAATATCCATTTTGACAGCTCTCGATTCCATTCAAACGATGTTTTTGTGTTACATCTATACGTTCGGACAGAATAAAAGACTTTTTGTTCTCAAAATGGATTGTGAAATTGACTTAAAATGACAACAATTGAGATGTTTTCGTGACGTCTGTACGTACGTATGAATGTAATCTCGCATAACTCAAAAATGAGTAGCCTCAGAACGTTGTAATTTTGTATATGGAACTGCTATAACATGTAGATGTGCACCTCCTTTTTTGGTTGCAATCGGCAGCATCAAAAGTATATGAATATATGTATGTATATATACACAACCACTCGGTAACCCGGCTAAGTGACAGAGTCTTTTTATTCTTATGTATTGGTAAATTGTGCTTTTTTTGCTTAAAAAAAAAAAAAAAGATTGCATTATATTGTTCTTATGTTCCGGTTAAGGTTTTTGTGTTTTTAGTTAACGTGCGTGCAATAATTGTAGAATTATCAACAATTTAAAAGTTGTTTAAGTTCCACTAAGCTTAACGACGCTGCCATTTGTTTACCTTTGAACCTTGTAGCATAAGTGAGTTAAGTCACTTTCTGCACCAACTTCAATGTTTTTTTGCCAAGTGGGATCAAAAGTTTTGTCCACCGAAAAACCTGTCTTTCCTTAATTTTAATTCATTTAAATTCTAATTTTAATCTCAAAATTGTTTTTAACAATTTTTAACTCTACTTGATGTTCTAGATTTTCTGTGTTTTACAATTTTTAATAAAGCTGTTTTGAAATTTTATGTATTTTTTCCTTGCCGCGAAGTGAGAATTGAATCTAATGAATGAGAAATATATCTATAAAGAAATTCGGGGAAATAAGTTTAAATGAAATGCAGCAAAATATGTGCATAATTTAATAGGCCGTACAAGGAAGTCATGTGGTGTCCACATCAGACATCAGATATTTTGTTTTACAATTTTTTTTTTTTTTTTTGTATTTAAAATTTTTTTTTTTTTTTTGTCTTCAGTTTAATTTACTTCTCACATTTTTATTTTAAAATGGTTTTTTTACGTTTCACTTTCTTTGAATTTTACAAAAGTAATATTTATTTCTATGAGTTTAATCTTTTCTCACTTTTCGAGTTTTACAATTGCAGTTTTTGTTTTTATCATTTTTTCTTTCTATATTTTACTACGAAAATAAATTTCCTTTTTCCTTTTTCACTTTTTTCTTTTTCCTTTTTACAAACGTAAATTCTTTACAATATAAAAATTTTTTGTCACATTTTTATTTTACGCTTTCCCTTATATTAAGTATTTATTGATATTACATTTCCATTTCTCCAAAATTTTATACTTTCTATAAAATTCTCAAAATTACACGTATTTCTTTATCTACGAAATTTAAACTGGAATTTACATGCATACCACTTCATTCTGTAAACATTAATGAGTAATATTTTGTGTAATTTTAAGCCGATAGGTATACACTATTCATTCTAATATAGTTTAGTTGAAATACATTTCTTACATTTTATGCTACTAACTCTTAATAGGAGGTACTTAGAACTTTCTCTTATAATGTTTTATACTAACGTTTTGAAACACTATACAAAACTTCAGGTATTTTCTTTTACACATCTTACTTTTATTCGAAGGGTTCACAAAATTTAAATGTACACAAAATTTTACGCACTCTACTTTCCATTTACACAATTTTCCTAATATTTAACTTTTATCATGCTTTTAAAGCATATTCATTTCACGTTTCTAATTCTTTTCTTTTCAAAGATAAAAATAAACTTACACAAGTTTCTTTATTATAAGATCTACTGTCTTCAACTGAATCAAATCTTATAATTTAGGAACAATAAACTTTCATGGAAAAAGCCTTTTTATACTAATACGTGTGCAATTCTACCCTGGTTTAGTTGAACTACATACCAAAAATATTCCATTTCTTTTTCTTTTATGCGACAAACATTTGCGCGAACATATTCAGAACACTGTCTTTTATTCAGCAGAAAAACTGGAGTACATTTCGAACGCACATGCTGTTAACTATTTGAAACACTTTGCACAAATATCTTGTATTTTCATGTACACGTTATGTCTTAACCAATCAAACAAACATAGGACAAACCTTGATGTTTTTTTACATGAAAACATCACTCAGATTCTAAATATGATTGCACCATTTATCGCAGACCCTCATAACAGCTACTATATTCTCACCTCTTTCAGACTTTCTTTACGAGGTACGGGCGAATTATTTTTAACAACAGAGAAAAACATCCACACTGCAACACTTCAATTATTTTCATTTCTAATTAGTAGCCATACTTGTGAAATAGAACTCAAGAAAGAAGTCTATAATATTCATGGAATTAATATTTAGCTAAGAAATGAGAGATTGCCCTTTACCTAGCTCGGAATTTTCACTCAGTTCCTATTTTTTTTCTTGAATTTGTGAAGTATTCCTATTTGAATATTTGTATTTGAACTTTTTTAGCTGACTTTAAAGTACATATGTATTTTGATCAATGTATGGAAAATGAGTAACACTAGCAGAGTGGTTTCTCGTATCCATATTGCATCTCTTCTTCATCCTTTTTCTCTTACACAATCGTTTAAAAGAGAAACTGTGAGTCAAATTTCATGAAATGTAGTTTACTTAATTATTATGTGCGATGGTCATGATAAATTAAATATCACATATGTTCAAAAATTGTTTGGCTCCAATGTTTAATTAAAATAATGCTTCCTTGAAAGTATGGCTTTTTGAGATTAAGTCATACTAAAATGCGTTAAAATTTTGTAAGTTGCTTACTATGTTGGATCTTTACATGGTGTTGATGTCAGTATTACATGTTATGTGTGATGGTTATGCATAATACTATTTACTATGCATAATATATATGATAAATTAAATGCTAGATGTTCTCAAACAGCTGGACATGAGTCAGAGTGAATAAAGTACTACGTATCTTAAACTAGAATGAACATGTTAAACTTTTCCATTAACTATGTTGGATCATTATTTGGAATTTACATCAGTATATCTTGTTATGCATGATTTGATTTGTTAAATATGATAAATTATATGTCGTTCTTAAAAGGTTGTATGAGTTCAGCACTAAATAAAATTATATCAATGCGAAGTACGTATCTTTTAGCTTAAGCTAGAATGAATAATTTAAAAAGCTTTCAAAGCCATAAAAATAATGATGATGCTGTTTGAAAAAATATTCTGAGCTGAGAAAAAGGGAACGCGCCTTCCTTTCCTAGTTGAATATTAATTCCATGTGTATTATATACTTCTTTCTTGAGTTCTCTTTACAAATATGGCTATAAATTCGAATTTAAAATAATACATTGCATTGTGGATATTATTCTCTGTAGTTAAAAACAATTCGCCTGTATCATGTTAAGAAAGTGAAGAGTGTAATATGCTCGACTATAGCAGTTGTTATGAGGGTCTACGAAGGTATTACTTGTAGTTTATCCACGGCTACGTTTCATTTGTTATATCCTTATTGTAACCGCGTTTTTCGGAAATTAAATTATTCGCATAATTTTCCCCTCTCGGTTTTCGGGAAACAAAATTAGTTAAAAAAAAGGGGGGAGAGAAATTACGCGAGGAAATGCGGTAAACCACCATGGAAACTGACACACTGGAAGGTAGAGAAACAAAGAAGCGGACGCTGGAAGGAAAATGAAAAGTGTGCCCATAGAGGCAGTTGTAAGCATTTGAATTTATTCTTTCAAAAGAAGAAAAAAGAAAGAATAAGTTATTGTGCTACATATCAAATGATAATATAGAGCATTCCAAAATTAATAAATCTTTTCTGCGTTATTTTTCATTTTATTTTTTGAATTAAATTTTTTAGTTTCGTCAGTGAAAATAAAGGATTTATCACTTACGTGTCATTCTACTTTTTCCTCCAGACTTACTGACATTTTTTAAATACCTCGGTCACAAAGAAATTTTTTTATTAAATTTGCTCGTTATATGACTCTTGATGACAGCGACTGTATCAACCAATCTACAGTCAAATTTCATTGACGGCTTTGTTTTAACTGCACAGATACTGTGTTATAAAAAAATGAAGAAGCTGTGATTATCTAAGTTCGTCGTACTGTGGAAAGACGGTTGCAATTATAGCTACCGAAGTCCTGTTCTCGAACATGTGAATCTCGAAGCCTGAATTTTGAATTTCGATTTTCTTAAATTTATTTTTGCTTGTGAATATTTAACGATTTTTTTATTTAAAAGATTTATGAAATTAATGCATATGTTTTTTCCGCATACGCATTGTCCTAATTAATGAAGCACACTTCTTTTACTTTATTAAAATCTAAAAACTGCACACGATTTCTTGATTATAATTGTTATTCGTCTGTTAGAATTTGACACGGACGTGGGAAAAATTGTAACAGAGCTGAAGTGAATAATAACAATAAAAATGACAATATTTAAAAATATATTTTATTATCATTCTTCTGTTAATCAAAGTTTAAAAAAACATTTGGTAATTATTATTACTTGCTATAGTAACAATGAATGATATCAGTGATTTATAGTTAATAAAGGTAAAATTATTTAATCTGTTAATATAAAAGTCATTCTCCATCAGAAATGCAGTTAACACAAATAAAGGATTGTTTCCGTTCACACATTTAACGTGTATCTACATTTTACAAACTAAGCATTACATCCATTCTTATTTATCAGAGTTCCTGCAGGCATTCCGCAAGTTAAGCAAAACTACTTTTCTATACTTCGTAATCTATAACTGAGTTCTAAATCCTCTTTTTCACCCATTTTCCCTCTTACTTTCGATTTTTAAATGAACTTTTTCCTTCCCCTTCTCCTTTCCTTTATTTTTCTATTTTTGTTTTACGTTTCTTGTTAATTATCTCTTCATATTCTTTTCCCAAGGTTTCCTTTTTCGGGTGTATTAGTTAGGATGGCCGAATTTCTTTTGAGTTAGCTTTTGTTAGACTGTTTCCGAGGTAAAACCTTACGGAGTGGTCTAATCTTTGAATCGATTTTTTTTTAGTCCAAAGAGGCAATTTGCTCAGAAGGACTATTAATTTCGTTTTGGCATTTTGCATCGATTCACTAAAAGCGTTGTTTCACTTTTCAAATTGTTGCCACCTAATAATATCGCTCTGTATTATATTTAAAGAAATTAAATAATGAAGAATCTGCATAAATATATATGTTTCTCTCATTGTGATAAAACAACGGTACCTAGACCCATCAAATTTTGAATAACGTAATCCTCCACCGAATGTGGGATCCGGAAGCCCTAATTTGGAGTTTGGAATTTGTTTTATTATCGATTTCATATGTTTGTGACACTTTAACGAATTTTTGATAAACAAACTCAACAATTTCAAAGGCAGCAGTGGTAACACTGCACGGGGAAAAAAAATTATCTCCAGCGCGAGAGACTGTGTATCGGAAGTTATAAATATATGCTCATTTTATAATTATTTTGCGATATTGCTGTTTAACTGAATTTTATGGTTTAAGTACGAAGAACATGATATTTAGAAGGTAACACACAAAACGTTAAAAAAAACGCTCCTTTGGATGTAATTTGAAATCTGACACATTTCATTTCATTTTTTTTTTAACTTTGGGAAAGAAATTCAGAAAAAATTAAATAATTTGCGTGTTAAAATTTAAAACACAAATACTACCTGAATCGAAATTTCGGAGTAAGTTGTAACATGCTGTAATTGGCTCATTACATGGTTTCGGACATTTTTGTTGATTTATAAAAAATATTGCGATTAGTAAAAGAAATTAAAAGGAAATGCATGCACGAAAGAAATAGGTAAAACAATCAATTAATTAACTTCAAAATCAAAACTAACGATTTTTTTTAATTAAGTAGCTAAGTACGTGTGTACAACTTCTCACAACCCTCTTCAACGAGGCACTGAATGTGTTTATGTAATAGGGACCGTCATAAGAATTCTGTTTAGTGAAAATTTTTAAACTACTGCATAACGTGCGTGTCTCTACTTAACCCTGTTACAACTAACCTTTAGTTCATCAAACAAAGAAAAAAATAAGGTTTTAAGGGAAGTTTGTTATTTAATTTTTAGTGAATATAATACTTATTATACTGCTTTTACTTTAATAGCAATGGTACTTATTTTTTTACTCTATTTATTGTCCTAACTAGCCATTTGCTTGGCCAGGCTTCGATTAGACATTCTCCAGACCGAAGGCGGACGAAGCAAATAGGTAGTTATTCTATTGTTGTTTCGGCGAAAGAATTTTTCAGATCAATAGCCGCATGTACTCGATTTCTCGTTTTGAAGTTGCAAGAGATGCATAACGTGTTTTCTATTGGAAGAATTTTACTACTGAACAGCAATTTTTTAGCATGGGCTTCTAAAAACCAAGCCAAAGTTAAATCAAATATTTCTTGATATGGCTACAAAATTTCGTTTCTTTCTTTTCTTTCTTCCCCCCCCTTTTTTTTTTTAAGTATTTTTGAACCATTTTTCTTCCATTGCTTCTCCTTCTTTAAAAACCTTGTGGGTCTGAGCGTCGCTAGTCTCTTACTTTTTCGGCAGCTTCCATTGTGACAAATCACAGATAGCGCCATCAACAATTTGTATTTCTAAATTCGATGCTTTTACATTTTCGTTCTCCAGGCATTTTAAACAAAAGATTATAAAGTTTAGAAATAGCATGAATTCATGTATTGAGCTATGATGATAAACACGATCTACTGCAACAACATTCAGTAATGCCATTGAATACTGATTATGTTTTAAGTGACCAGACGGGAAATGAAAAAGTTAGCAGTACTGTACAAACTGCTTAGGAAAGTGATAAATCATTTACTGTATTGTAGATACCTAATCTAAACTACATGAAAATTACCCCCAATTGTAAAAGGTTAAACTGATGATTCAGAAATAATCATTAATATTTGAAAACAATAAAATTAGTTTGGATATTGTAGTAAAATTAAAAATTTAACTCCTTTTCGCTTTTTAGATTTATTCTGCTCATGAAGAATTTTTCTTTAGCACCAAAATTACACACAACAGTAGATATGACAGATGTCAAACTTGACTCAGCAACATCGTTAAGTTACAAAAGTGCTCAGGTCCGTTATAAGAACGATATTAAAGTATTAGTCAGACAGTGATGCAGAGCACATGAATCGAATTTATTCAACATTATACAACCAGGAAAGCATTTATTACCTTTTACAGAGTATGAAGCGAAGACAAACTGTAACATTAAATTTCAATTTCTTTAGAACAGTATTTCTTAATATTTCTTAACTACAGTTAAATGTTGCCAAATAAATTATACAAAAAACATTAGACATTGCGCATGCAAACAAAAGCATAAAATAAATACATTAAATAAATTTGAGTTCATAATATTAACAAACCAGTAGAAAAATAACTTACAAAACAAATGAATGAGTAATAAATAAAACTTTATTTTGATTACAGCTTGGAGTCACACAGTTTAAAATAAAACTGTTATGGAAGCTAAAGAAATGCTACTTTGTGTATAATCACAAGAACTAGAATAAAGCCGCTGAAAGTTTGAATTAAACTGCCTAAGCATCTAGATACCTGAAAATACACTAAATACAGAAATTCACTTTCACATGTTTCGAGATTAATAGCCCTTTTGATAACCGTAGTGACAAAAAATACCAATTGATTCAAATTTTCTATGCCTTAAATTAAAACTTACTTCTTAGCATTTATTATAATTCTAAATAAAGCGAAATTAACTTAAATATCTGCTACCATTTTACATTAGCAAAATTAATTTAAGAAAAAGTCGTCTGTTGCTATTTTTTTCAGCATAATTAATTAATTAATGTATAAAACTGGCAATGGCATATTAATGCAGTCAGTTGATTTTAATTTTGAAATCGTCAAAGACTGATTCTATTATCAAATTTGATGATCTAATTTATATGTCTGAAATCATATTTTAAAAATAATTTATGTAAATGAGGGATTATCTGGATAAAAATTTATATGAATACTCATTCATGGCCACCAAAATGTTTGAGACTGTCAATGATAGCTATTACTTTTCAAGTTTTTTAAAAGATTTACAAAGGTAATGAATTTATGATATATGTATTTTTTAATGTTTTTCTTGGTATTCACTCAATATTCTATCACCGAAAACATGGATATACTTTCTGATATTTCCATTACAATTGCATGAAAATCCGTTCCTACTTACCTAATGCATTTACATTACATTGTCTTCAAATGTAGGAAATTTACGAAAAGTCTTTCCCGCTCCTTATGAAGCCTCTTTAATTTCTATTTTTATTATGCATATTTTTAGCTTGTATACAAATACTTTATTTTGTATCATTTCAACTTAAATTCTAAGAGCATTTTTGTATCACTTTTAAACACTGATTAACTTTTCTCTTAAAAACGGTATACTTTAAGGTATTAAACTCTACTATAGGAAGGAGTCGATTTTAATTGCCTAAAATTACTGCTTTTGGCTGTTTATTGACTTTAAAACATTGCAAAATATTGAATTAATAAATTCTATAGTCGTGCATATTATTTGTAATAGATTTTTCAACCTTAAATCTGAATGTGTTAATGCAATTATCTAGTTACTCCTCTATAAAACGGAGAAACATTTTTTTAAAGAACAGTTATGCATGAATTATCTAAAAAATGTGTTTTATTATTTATGAAAAAGCATGTAATCCATTACATATTTATTGGAAAAAAGGAATTTTTTATTAACCCAAAACAATTTGGGTAACAAAAATCATTTCAAAATATTATGTTAATAAATTTTACAATTATACACACAATTTTTGACAACCGAAATATGGAGAAAGTTATAAGCAGGAAAATTAAAATGTATTCTGGAAAATATATGGTAATAACAATTCTGAAGATGCAAGATTTAAAATTCACATTGGAAAAGTAATTAAAATAGAATTGCAATAGATCCGCAAATAAATCTAACATTCATTCGTCAATAAACTATCTGTTTCACTAATGATTTAAAAAGCAATAATGATATCCACAAAATGTAATAAAAGGGAATATTGATTGCTTAAATGAAGGTTATCGATTTCGAAGGTGATCAGACGCAAGTACCTCTTCAGAAGAAAAAGAAAAATTTGTCCCCCAATTTTTGTTTACTCCTGGAGAAGAGTAACCTATGTCTGATCGTCCTTGGAATCGATAAGTTTCATTTAAAATCTAAGGCAAAATACGCCATTGCTATTTTGCTCATTTTTTATTTTACATTGGCAGGTTTCTCTTTCAGTTTCAGTTCCCTTGTTAAATATGAATATTTCCCAATACGATAATGTTGTATTAAATATGAGTTGTTGCTACTTGCAATTATTGCGTGTAATAATTTATTAGTAACTATTAAATGCTTAGATCCAAAAGAGATTTAATCCTAGTATGCAGATGGAATTTAGCGACATTATGATGAGCAGTAAACGCGGTATTTATGATGAAGAGCAAATGAGTTATTTTGATGTTGGCGACAATTTTCAAAATGACGCTAAGGCTGTACTGTATACTAGGATTTTACCCAGCATTATTACGTTCATGTCCAGTCAAAAATTACAAGAGTACTTCAAAAGTCAAAAATTACAAGAGTAGTTTACTTTTAAGTAAAAGAAAAGGCAGCACCGATATAACAATGCATTTCCAGTAATTAGATGTTCCAAACAGACTAAGCCTATTAAAAAAACTACAAAGAAATTCAGGTTGTAATCAGTTGCAGGATGTTGCTTATTTGCCTGAAGTTTCTCTCTTTCGAGTTTCGTCTTTGTAAGCAATTATCCTGCGTAAGTGTTCCTAAAAAAAAAATGAAAAGCGAGCGCTTCAAACGAAGAAGCAACTGAACATTTTACTAAGGTTGTAAGTAAAGGAAGAACTGAGGTCTAAGGCAACATAATACCATCTAAAAAACATACACGCTAATGAAAATTTGAATCAATCAAAAAAGCAACCTCAAATATGCTTAGATTTTGAATAAATTCTGTCGATTTTGAGCGTGATGAGTTTTTTTTTAACTGCTCAAGAAGAGGGACCTATGTCTTACAGTCCACTAAATAGGTAGTATCAGATGGGCTATTATTCTTAGCTCTCACTTTTTGTGGTGCACCACCATTTTTCAAATTAAAGGTTGATTATATCTATATAGAGAGAGATAGACACAGGTAAAAGTATGGGGGACACCAGCGATGTATCATGGGTCAATTAGTAATGCCTTCCCATACTAACCAATTCGTTAAAATTAAAAAAAGTTAATAAAAAATATCTAAAAGAAAGGAAAAGCTGGAAACTTTATAAGAGTTTGAGAAGAAAGGTTTAGGAAATGAGCAACTGAAGCTTCACAAAGGATTTAGAGTTTCCCTATTATCGTACATCGTGCAATTCCATCGTATGTCTAAAAATAATTATTTAGGATATAAAGAGATTATAATATAGTTTCAATAAAATTTGAAATTCACAAATTAAACTGAACACCTGTTTTGGTGTAACCAAACTAAGAGATAAACATAATGAGATAAATATAATAAGGACTAGCAATACAATGTTATAATGAACTATAATAATAATACTGAAGAGGTATCCATGAGGTTATTACAGTTATAAAAGGTTATTACAGTTTATAAAATTCACAAATGGAGTAATTTTAATCATAGTCATAAGATGCAAGAGTTCATTAAGTTTATGCAGTATGAGAACTTGACAAAGATCTAGGCCGTAAGAAGAAAGTCGTTGCATAATTTTTTGAAACTTCGGATACTGAAATTTATCTTTGTTAGAAACCTTTGGAATGCCAGGAGGTCAGTTTGTGGTCATTTTATGCGAATATCCCCAGTTCGGATACTGAAGTTTATCTTTTGTTAGAAATCTTTGGAATGCCAGGAAGTCAGTTTGTGAAGATTTTATGCGAATATCCCCAGCCCCCATGCGAATATCCCCAGTCAGTTTCTCGGAATTTTATGCAAATATCCCCAGAGCATGAGAAAGTGTAATGATCAGGAGTTCTTTGTTCCCCACATGTACAGATGTCGGAATCCGTAATATTCCTTGCGTACAGATTTGTGGGGTAGGGTCCGTGTAATGTTACGTAATAATTTAATGAAGGACTCGAGTACGGATATGTGAAGCTTACGTTGGGGATCAAGTTATACCTGCGTCTTCCCTATGAAGCATTATTCCAGAAATCTTGCTAATATTTTAAAGCAAATTGTTTTAGTTGGTATTTGATATTTGAGCAAGGCCATCGAATGATGATTTCAATATCATCTTGATTAAGATCTGCTTCTTCGGCTAATGCATTTGTCTGATCAGTACCAAAATGGCCACTACGTCCTTTGATCCATGAAATTTGAGTTTTGTAGTTTAAAAGTAAAACAAAAAAAATTGTGTCGGAAATCAAGGGAGAGGAAGGTAAGGGATTCTTAATCGCTAAACTAACTGCTTGGGAATCAGATCTGATGGTAAACTCATTGAGATTTTTGAGAATGGCTATTTCAATCTCTGTTTTTATGGCTGAAATTCCTCTTGGAAAACACTATGATAATTATGGAGATGATCATTTGGTGATATCTGAAGGGGCAGTTTGAAAATAGACTGAAGAACCAATTTTAATCTATCAGCTCATGCAACTGGAGATGAACTTCTTGAATTTTTGTCAGCTGTGGGGAATTTTATTTTGCTGAAGTGAAGCACTGAATGAATAAGATTGGGATTCATTTCCTTTTCATAATTGGATGGCAGAAAGGTTTGGTTGTTAAATTCTGCAGCTTGGTTAAGCTGAAGGATTTCATGTAGGTGCTTTCCATTTCTGCACTGACTGATAATGGAAGAGTACTAGTTAAAGTATAAAGAGTTATATTTGAAGTTGTGCGATACGCTCGGGTAATGCAATGAGTAAAAGGCCTTTGAATTGAATTTAAACATTTAAACTTTCTCACTGTTATTGGTTCTGCCCTAATTCCGGCTCCGTAACTTACTCTTTTTGATATGATTGCTTTTAGAAGAATGTGTGTTATATGGACATTTAGGCCCTAGTTATATCCATGCATACATCGTAGGCAGTTAGCTCTTGATGTTGTATGAAAGTTAATATTTTATAGATAAGGAATCTAGGAGAATTTCTTGTCGATTGTTATCCAAGGTACTTGATTGTATTTACAGACTTGATCTTTTGATCATCAATTTTTAGAGCTAAGGCTTTAGTTATGTTTTGTCCTGGCATACGGTTTGCTAAGACTTGAGTCTTACTATGTGAGACTTGCAGTTTTTGAATATTTATTGCGAAGCTAGTTAAATATCTGCAGTGTTTCATTACAATTATCCTATAAAATGTCTCTGGTATGATAGCTTATAATAAAAACAATATCGTCTACAAAAGCGATAATTTTTCAGTGTTCTGACTATGGATACGCAATGATGTTGTTGAAACTGATATTCTAAAGATGCAAGACCCCTGGGGACATCCTCTGACTTGATTACGCCGAATTTCGATATTGTTCTAAAGAATCATATATATTGTTGCCTGCGAACAGGTTCGTAATAGATTGAATGCACAAATCCGATAATAGGTTGATAAAATTAATTCTTATCAAAACAAATATATCAGAACGCTCAAATTTTCCTCGGAGATATTCCTACAAATGTTCATAATATCACGCAGTATTACGCAGTAATTATACTTCAAACTACTAAAAACGTTAAACGCAATGCAATGCAAAGCGTACCTAAATAGAAAAATTCGGATATCTCAGTTCACGAGGAACTAAACAACTCGCAACAATAATAACTAAGCAACTGAAAGCAGATCTCCAATACAGCATTTGGTCGCAGATTACGATATTCATTTAAAATTACATAATGGAATAAGTTGAAATGCATCATGTGGCTGCAATCCAGGGCATTTTGGAAGAGTTTGTTGGTCTTGTGCAGGTACTTAGATAGCGGTTCGATATTTAGATCTTCATGAAGTCTGTTATTTCTGACAAACATGTTAGCATTAGCCATAATTCCGAGGAATTTGCTTTGCACAGTTTGTAGTTTCTTCATGTCATTTTTTGAAGCCGTTGCCCAAGCAGGAGAAGCATGTGATATGATAGGTCTTACAGTAGACAGATAAATCAGACATTTTTTGGCAAGATCTAAGTTTGAATATTTACCGATGAGCAGGTAGAGAAATTTCATAACTTTAGTAGCTTTACTTGTGATGTGCTGGATATGATGGGTCCAAGTCAGTTTGTTATTTAAATGAAAGCAGATGCTTTCTTTTCAGCCTTAAATAGTTTTCAACTGGCTCTAGATATTTCTAGTACTTTCTGCTTCTCGAGACTTCTGGAAAGCAAAAAGAGTGTGGAATTACGGTTACAGCTAGTCCAGTGGTCAATTACATTTATTCAACTTAAATACAAATTACCGAGATATCAATTTACTCAATGTTAAATGCACGTGCCCTTGTATTTTTACTTTTTCGGCATAGCTTTCTCTTAAAATTTGTTTCACGCTGCATTGCACGAGGAAATACAACAATTTTAATTATAATTCTACTAAAATTACGTATCTAAATGCAAAATTCATAACAATATATAAGAGAAACAAATTTAAAGGTAGTGATGTCACACATGGGATGACAGCTCTACGGAGGTATCCTTATTTTGAAGCAACTTATAAGGTATTTTCTCCCTCCTTTCTGCATGCCTTCGTGGTGTAATTGTTAGCACACTCGGCGTGTATTTTGAGAGGCCCAGGTTCGAGTCCCGACGAAGGGATTACTTATTTTTCACGTCTCCATCATCAAGATAACCTAATGACTCTACAGCGAACGCTATCTGTTCAAGGGGGGAGGTTTTAGTGAAAGTCTTTTAAGAGAAAACTGCTCGTATTTATGTTCCTGCTGTTCTCTGGGATTTGATTGGCCTGATTTGGTTCGTTCACCGGATTACATCGAAGCACTCAACAGCTATGTGTGTAAGTGTAGGGATGCATTCATCGAGAACTTGTTCAGTAAAGCTGGCTTATACCGACGTTACGACAAAAAAACCCTCCATAAATCCAACCTGCTCGCTGTGATTCGAACCCGAGAAAGCCACCAGTGTTCAGCAACTTAAGCGCTAACCGCTGGTGGGCCCGTAAAAAATAGATTAAGAAAAATTATTGAAATAACTGATTAAATTTGCTAATCTAAGTTTATCACTCGGCAGTACATAAATTAGACATTTTAGGTTATTGTATGGAATTTTCAATGTTTCATATTACAGTTTTACATGGAATTTTCAATGTTTCATATTACGATTTTACATGAAATTACAGCACTTTGGAGTTATTTCTCATGAATTTATTTTACTCCGTTCATGATTCGGATTCTTTATTGTGTCAAAGAGATGATTTCGATGAGATTTAATAAAATGACTCATAAGAGGATACTTTATGAAAAACTTGTCATAAACAATTTTCTTAATTTTGCTTTAAAATATTCCTGGGCAATCGTTTTGATCCCTGAAAGAAATATAAAAAAAAACATATTTCAAACACTGTAAATGTCAACACCCTGTATGCTCTTATTCTTTTGAAAGTATGAAAGACTAATCTTTTTAAAACAAATTAGAAAATTTATTTTGTAGAACATATGTATATCCATTTCATTTAAAATCAAGGGAAAATCAAAATTTGGATATAACAATGGTTTTGTACGAAATTCTCCTATGAAAGTAAATTGACGTAGAATTCTTTATAACATTTAAACTGTTCCGAAAAATATTTTTTATAAATTTATATTTTCTAAAATTTTAAATCATAGATTAAAATTCTCTTCGACAAATATTAAAAAGAAGCGTAAAAGAGCTCTCACTGTGTTAAATGCGCTGGCCCGCATAAAACATGTGACTGTATCGCTAAAAGAATTCTCAATGTTAAGTGTTGTAACTGTAATGAAGAAGGCCACACGGCCAATTATAGGGGATGTTCCAAATTCCCCAAATTACTTAACTCAAATGCAGATAATGTTAACAAGTCTGATACCAAAAATGTACCTGTTAAATCTACAAACTCTAATAACTTGGCTGACTCATTTCATGTTATTCCTGGTATTTCCTATGCAAATGTCACCGCTGGTACTGTTACTAAAAGTGTACCTAATTCTGCACACAATGAAAAAATTGTCAATAGTGATAATGTATCTGGTTCTGGTTCACTTATGGAAATTTTTAAGTTAATCAAAGAATGTTACAACATGTTCAAGGGTCATTCTATGTCTAACATACTTAAGAAAATAGCAGCTAAAATGCCGGAAATCCAAGCTACTGAACATGCTATAGACAAACTGTTTCTACTTTTCAATCTTTTTGAGGAAATCTTCGCCAGTGGCAATTAATATACTCATCCTTGTAAATATATTAAAAAACAATTAAAAGGATATATATATATATATATATATGACATTTTAATATATTATTATATGATTATGCTTCTATATGTTTGAAATAGTAATTCCCACTTTCTCGGCCAGATGCTCCTTATATTATTGTGCCTTTGTTTATATGTTTTTTCACTACTTATTTTCTTTCCCTGTTTTATGCATTTTTTCATTTTATGTACCTTATCACCAACAGATTCGTACTTCCAATTCCTATGTCTGTGTTATATTTCTTTTACAGCACTTTCTGTCACCAGCTTGCACGGACTACCAGATGCTTGATTGCTTTTTTGCTTCCGACTTTTTGGATCGAGTACATCATTAGTGCATTTTTCTTATCTCACATTACTACACCTCTCGGAGCTAGTTTTAGGACTATTCATTTGATTTATGTTCGAGTTCTAAATTTCCTCTAAATTTTTCAAATTGCTTATCTGTTTATTTTTGACATAATTAAAAAGAGCTCAATTTTTGTTCGATCAGGGATAGGGCCTTCGGCCCAGCCACCCTGGTGACTATCACCACTCCCACACCGGTCCAAGAGCTCTCTGTGTACGGACACCACAAAAATGCAAAGATTTAAGAAATTATCTCATCAGACTTCACTTCACACTGCAGGTATAAAATGGATTGCATATATGAGTATTCGGAGAATGTTTTCCCTGCTAACGTAAACATAATCCAATTTCATAAAGATAATTCTTTCTACAGATATACCTCCTGTGCCCAATAGTCCAAAGTAATATTTCTTAAAGTTAAACAATCAAACACAACTAATACATCTCTGATTTTCTTTTTTATATCACAATAACAAAATTATGAAAAAAAACAGCTTTAAAGCTTTATTATTGCTATAAGTTCGTCTCAAAATGTAATAGTAATGAATAATATTCTAATCATTTAATAGTAACGAATATTATTAATGAATTCATTATTATTAGTTAATTAAATTTTCATTACTATTATTTTATTTATGAAAATGGATTATCAAATATTGCAGTCCAACCTGCAGGCATATAAGGCTAGTTCATATTTGTTATATTTTGTCAAGTTCTATTCTGGTTTCCTAATTTCTAGTAAAAACAAAGACATAAAATTCACAAATTATTACCGAAATTGATCAGAAATAGTAAATGTTACATAAATCTTGTATACATTTTGCTCGTAATAAAATAAATACAGTTTAGTTTAAATTAAATCAAGATAAACCTCGAAAAAGTCGCAAATATGGTAACTATTCTGGACTAATTGTCCAGCGTCCGATAAACATGTAAATTTTACTGCATCTATGGAGGGGACAAATGACTACTCTAACGACTTTTCTCATGAGGGAATAGTAAAGGAGGGGAAAATCGCGTCGTCCTAAAGGTTATATTATGAGAATTTAAGCCAGGTTTTAGAAGGTTAATGGAAAACAAACACGTGTTCCTCGGATGTACAGTCTCTTCAAATGAGTAGTATAGCATGACACCGACAGATATTGTGTGGCCAAGTGACGCTGCAACCATGGATGAAACAATTGGCGCTGTCGTTCGTGGATTCTGCTTGGCTATTATAACTAATACCGAACTTCAGAAGAGGTGGTGATCCTTGGTCGACCGATCAAAGCTTCTGGACAACTGTTTGACTTGTTTGGAATTGTTACCACCTTCAATAAATTACCGAATGATCAACCGATATTCTTCATTAATTTTAGCGACTTAAAGTCCGTCTGAGCTTAGACCTGCTTTAGTGCTTCCGACAGCACGCCATTGCTCACTGACTGTCATTCGTCTTCTTTCAGCCATAAAAATACAAATATTTTTAAAAATTATCCTCAGTCACTCAACTACGCTTTTGAAAGTCGCTATAATAATTTCGTTGCTTGTTTAACTTTTGGAGGACAGTGTAGCTAGTTACATGGAAGTAGCATCCTTTTTTTTCCGGATAGAATTTTGCTTTCGTGGATCTTGGACCTTGATTTTGCTGCTGGCAGTAAACTACTAAACCAGTACATAAATATTATACCAATGGCCATTAACAGTATAAGTTTAAATTAAAGATGTTTAACACCACGCACAGAGGCGAGGTCAATAATTGAGTTATACTCATTAATTAATAATTTTTTTTTTCTTTCCGAGCTTTCTTTATCTAATCTACTTCTTCCACTTTTCAGTCGAAATCAGTAACTGTAACCGAAGAGTTTTTTTTTCAGTTTAGCAAGTCTGCCTTTAAAGGGGAGTAGTAGTCTAGTTCAATTTGACCGCCTTTTTAAACGTGATTCGTTGTTTTTAAATGCGTTGGTGGCTATGAGTTGTCCGAAAATCTTGTTTTACTCATTAAGTCCATTTTTAATTGGTATAAAATTTTAATGTGATAAAGGGTAAGTTTTTTTAAAAATAAGTAAACATATTGTTTAGTTCTATGTACATGTGTGCGGCCAAAAATGAAACTAACGTAAACAAGTTTAAAAAAAACATTAGCGTGCCAAGTGTGCCGACATTTGAGTTTTTAGCTTGTATATGACACAGTTCCGGTGTTTACATAAATTGCTGTCATGTGGCAAAGCCGTCTTGTTAAGAATTTCGGCTTATTTTAAAAGTATGAATTTGAAATTTTTTCTCAATATACTGTACTTCACATTTCCATTTAAATTATCTATAATGTATTTTACTTTAAGCAAGGTACTGAATTTCATTATGTGTAATGTGACTTTTCACTTTGTCACTTTGCTTGTGAGCTTCTCACTTTGTTTCACATTTTTTGCTTAATTTTACAAACATCTTTTCAAAACGTCCCCTCCGTAATACATTCGGCATGGGCAATGATGATCTGTGAGGTGTTTCTCTGAACTCTGCTGACCTTTTAGGATTTTAAATTATGGTTATTAATATAATTCTACTGCATATCATCAAGATAAGGTAATGCCAAAGTAATTAAAGTCGGAAAATTTTCCTTCAAAGACTGAGAATTTCAAGTGCATTTCTAAGAATGTCATCAAAGTGTTTTCAAAAGTCTTTATTTTAAGTCATTCAATTACATCAAAATATTTAATAGTTTTCACTAAAAGTCAAACTGATATTTTTTTTATCCATCACTTGTTTAAGAACGTATTATGTTTAGTTTATTTTATATTTATATAATGTAGTTAAATTTCCTAAAGTATATTAAATTTGATTTTTTTCTGAAGATGTCACAATGCAGTAGTTTAAGCATATTTTCATACTGTTTTAATGAAAATAAATCAAATCTCATAGAACCTTTTAGGAAGCATTTTACTTTCTGTATCTGACCATCAGAAAAGCCACAAAGTCGTAAAAAGTCTGCTCATAGCTATAAAAATTTGTTTGATTTTTTAATGTATTTTTAAAAATTTATAACATCAATATTTCTTTGCATTATTATGTTTTTCTTATATTTTTTTTAATTGAATAAACTGTATTATATTGATTTAAGATATTTTCTTGGAAAATGTTATTTTAATAATGACAAATTACATTTGTTAGTAATTTTGATTTGATTTTCCTCACAGGAAGTTATTAATTTAATTTCATTTTAAATAATATTTTATTTCTGAACAATATCTTTTATAGTTTTTTTTTTTTTTAAATAGATTGAAGACACTGATGGAAAACTTTTTGCATGCTCGTGATAAAGTAGGTGTCCAAGATTTTGTTCTCTTGGAAGACTACAGAAATGAGGAGGCATTTGTTGATAATTTACACAAGAGATTCAAAGAAAATCTTATTTATGTAAGCTCTAAGTTTTTAATTACTTTAAATTGTTACTGTATACAGAATTCTGTAACGTATAACTGTAATTATCTTTGATGTATCACTTATATAGTCTCAGCCTTTTACTGGTCACGTCAAAAGTATTGTTCAAATAAACTCCTGATAAAAGGGCTGAGACAATTCCTGTGAACCTCTGGCACCTGCCAGGCATCTCTGCTCTCTATTAACGTCAACTGTATGAGAAATTCTGTATTCAATAAGATAATTGTAGAGCTCACAGATAAATTATAATATACTGTAATGAGATTTTTGTAATATTAATATTACCTTTATAATAAAGTATATGGAATACAGAATTTATATTTGTCCTAAAAATTTAAATTAGACATTGGGAAAAATTGATTTTTTTCATTAATATTCAGTTTATGATATAAAGTGTGTGTCTATAGAATTAAGATTGAACTTTTTTTCAGTGAAGCCCAAAGAAGCTGATGTAGGATGTTAGTGTTGCCAGCACATTTCGATTTTATACATTAATATGTCATCTGTTTACCAAAAAAATGTGAATGGAATATTTTAATTTTATGCAGGTGATCTGTCTTGTTAAGGATTCAAATACTATACTTGAATATTAATCGCAGTGCCGATACACCGTTAAGTGATTATGATAGTACAAGTAATAATATACTGGCTTTGGGTAAAGGAAAAAAAAATTTTAAATCAGATTAAACTTTTTTTAAAAAATTTCTGGTGGATATTCCTTAGATTTAACATGCATTTTGTCACACTTAGCATCATATTACTTTTTGTTTAAGTAAAATTTCTATTAAAGCCCACAATTTTGAAAGTTTCAGAAATATAGGAAACTAATGATGAAATATAAATTTCTATGAATAAGGTAGAAGCTCCATAAGAGTTTCAAAGGATACATAGTTTTAAAAAGGATATGTATAGAAAGATAAGCATTGAACCTTAGCAAACTGAACTTTAAAAGTTTGTAAATGTACTTTATAGTTGGCAGTTAAAGCTTAAGTTGCCATTTTTATTTTATGCCTTTGAATGTCACTGTAAGAATGGCATCATTTTTTTCCTTGTTGGAGAAAATGCTGTGGTTATGGCATTGAAAAAAAAAATGTACATTTTCTTAATGATTGGGTTTTGTTAATTTCTAATTTCTCTTGGCATATTACGTACATATTTACTATTTTCATTTCTTTTTTATCCTTCCTTTTATTTCATTTTACATTTAATGCAGAATTTTGTCTTGCTTTGGCTAAACTTTACTGCAGCATGTTTTCTTAAAAATGGTATTTTGTATAATCTAGTTTATTTTCTTTTCTCATTTTAAAACAATGAAATGTGTTGTGAAGTCAGGGAAAGGATTGCATTTATGAAAACTTAATTAGCAATAATAAATGTTAATGTGAACTTGGTATATTCAGCAATAGTTTTATAAGAGTATTATTTGATCCTTTAATTAATTATATTTTCTTCTGCCATGCTAAAATCATGAAATATCATATTATGCAAAAGTACTGGATGATCATAAATTAACTTCACTAACTAAGGGCAACGTCAACAATGCAGAAAGTGAAAAAACCATTATGCATTTTGTGGGGTAAATTGGTAGCATGTGCTCATGATATAAGAAATTAGAGCTGTAACATATAAATAGAGCTATATGCATACAAAAAATTTTCTATATTCTGGTATTTTTGCGATGGCAGGAGATTTTGTGTGGCAGAAAATAGCTTAAAACACTGAACAGTGCTTATAGAATAAAGAATGATAGAGATTACCGGTCTTTAACCCTCTTACCAGCCAGAGTTTTCTCTAAGAAAGCACAAATTTCCCAAAACTACTACCAGAAAAATTTATTTTCTTGATTTAATGTAAAAAGTTTCCTGGCATTTTATACCTGGATTTATGTACTTTTAATATAGTGCCTAAATTTCTTTAACATATTTTAATATGCACGTATATATACATTCGTACAGATATCACAAAAAACATTCTTGGCCATATATATACGGCCTTGCCGGTTAGAGAGTTAAAGAAAAAGAAGCCAGTAAGTTAATATGCTTGATGCCTCAGTTTCAAAGGAACTTGTTATCCATTAATTCTGTTGCTATTAAAAACATTGTGAATAAGTTAAAAATACATTTTTTATTTTTAAAAGATTCTGTATATAATTTTTGCACACATAAATAATGAAAGATAGTATTTCTATAATATTTCGAATATGTGTATGTTAAAATAGGAATTTCTCTTGGTTTTATTATATGGTAAACAAATAAAATAAATAAAGTTATGCAGGTTCATTATAATATATGCATTAAAGAAGTCTGCACTTTAGCAAATTTGAATACCGTTAATGAAACTTATTTTAGATTTAGTAATATTAATTTTGCATTTGTTGAATTAACAGTGAGTAATATTTCTGTTTCTGAAAATTTTTTTAACAGACGTATATTGGGCCTGTTGTAGTCTCAGTAAATCCCTATAAGGATTTGGACTTGTATACTAATGATGTTATTGAGCAGTATAAAAATGTGAACTTTTATGAGCTGCCACCTCACATGTAAGCTGAATCATTTCTTGTTTAATTTTTGTTAATTTTATTACCATATCTCATGTTACACATTCATTTTTGAAATTTGTTGTATTTCTGTGTTTCAAAAGTTGAAAACCTCCTCTTTCTGTTTTAATCTGTTTAAATAAAAATTATATGTGCAAGCTTGAAAACGTTAACATTCTTTCCAGAGCCAAAGGAAATCAACATGTTGAAGTAAACTGGTAGCATCTGCCCTTTTCTTAAAATATTTTTTATAACCTAATTTGTATGGAAGAAAAGATTTTTAAATTGAACATTTTATCAAAGCTTATTTCAATGTGCATTTGAAGTATAATGCTAATCATTAAAAGTGAAACACCAGAATAGCTAAGAGACCATATTTTTACCAAGAAGAGCATATTCATCAAAGACGTAAGTTACATTATAAAGACAAAATAAATATATAGAAAATTGTGTTAAACTTGTTAAATGCAAAGTAATCATTATGACCGTTAAGTAGCAATACTTGTTACTAAAAAGTCCTGCATAGAGAGACTGAGAAGCTAAACATGTTTTTAGGATATGTCAGTTTCTGTTCATTCAATACATTGGCCATAGTTTATCTGTGGTGATAGATAGTACTATATGCTATGTTAATAACCAAGCAACAAGACTAGTTATGGTCTCATGCGTAGCTGGTCGTACAAGAAGACCAGTAATGTATGACAGAATATTTCTACGATTTGAGAGATGTCATTATTTGGTGAAAATGCTCACTTTGTTAATAAAAAGTGAGAAAAGAGTATTTGGTGTAGCAGATATTATTTAAATATTGGATTAATTAATTACCCAATGCTTATCTGGCAGAATATTTCATTGGGATAAGAAATGAAAAATTTTAAATGTTATCTTGAGGAATATGAGAATTTATGTGAGAAAAATCTAGTTATTTCCTCCCAGTTATTATTTGGATTTAGTAAATTAGCAAACCTTTTTAATGATGCATATTGGTTATTTAGACATGTTTGGAATTTTCATTTCATACCATCATGCATTATTCTGTAGGTAGATCATTTCAGTTTACTTCAAAACATGATATAAAATCATTTTGCTATCCAGAGACTTGATCCAGGGCATCATTGCAATTGCAGATATACAAGTTTTAGTGCAACTGATAGCCAAAACAATGGTTGTTTATTATTGTGCAACAGTTTCTAGTTGTTGGATTAAGGAGTATCAGGATGCTATCATAGTCATGAAACTCGGTGATGTCGACTGTCTCATTCATTTATATCTTAGAGCCAATGTGATTCCTCATTGTAGGTATTTTAGCTTTTTTCTACTAAGCATATATTTCCTTCTGTATCCCATGTTATTTTCCTCAAATTTTTTAGCGCTAGGTTCTGACAATTTTAAAAATATTTACAGTTTTCCCTTTTTCTATTATATGTAGTTTTCCCCCTCTGAGGGCTAGTTTATTTGTAAATGGTATTACCTTTTATTCAGCCTATTCAATTTGTATTTGAATTTTTGTATTAGTATTTTATCGATTTTCTCACATATATTATTTGAAATGCATTTTGTTTAGATTCTTAATTAAGCTACCTGGATATGGCAGGTGCTCTCACACTTAAGGAACTTTCCAAACATGTGATTTTACCTTACTTCTCTTATTTATGTCAGTTCACTGTAGCCTTACCTACTGCTGATATGTTCTATCTTATGAAATCCTGGAACTTTGTTCGCCTCTTTTCCTTTGTTCCTCTGATGTCCATCTTAGGAACTGTGGTCAAGACTCATTCATGTCAGGTTCTGGCACATTTATTTAAGCTGGAGCACAACATGTCTAGCTCTGGTTTTGTCAGATATCTACCAGATATCAGTTTCTGTCAGATATTATAATGTTAATATTACTATATATTCTTACTGTAATGTAGGTTTATTTTAAGCCTCTCGGCGTTATGGCCTTAAAATTTCGTACGGAAGAATGGCTTTTGTATTCATTACAGATGAAAATTTCTGTCAGTTTTTAATGCATCTGATTTTGAGTTGGATGTATATTAGAAGAAAAAAAATCAAGCTACAAAGTGAGAGGGTTCATTTTTAGTTCAAAGAGGCTTTGTCCCTCAAGCACTATTGTTTTCGTTTTTGGCATTTTGTGTTGATGTCCGATTCACTTTTCAGATTGTTGCCACCAAACATTATCACCCTGTATTATATTTAAAGAAATTGAATTATGAAGAATCTGCATTAAATGTATGTGTTTCTTGCATTGTGATAAAACAACAGTACCCGAGCTATCCAATTTTGAATAACATACGTTTCCATCTGGAAGAAATTAATTTTTCATTGAATTATTTAAGGGCTGCTTGATATGGTATGCTTTTTTTAGGCAGAATATTTTTAGTGCAAAGGGGCTTCGTCCCTGAAGGACTATTGTTTTCGTTTTGCGTTGGAAACATTAAAAGTCTGGATCACTTTTCAAACTACTTCCACAAAATATTTCAGCCCTGCATTATATTTAAAGAAATTAAATAATGAAGAATCTGCATAAATGTATATATATTTCTCCAAATGTGATAAAACAATGGTACCTAGGGCCATCCAATTTTGAATAACATATGTTTCCACCCGAATATGCGCATCTGGAAGCCCAAATTTGTATTCGGAATTTGTTTTATTATTTATTTCATATTTTGTAAAACTTTAATGAATTTTGATTAACAAACTCAATGATTTAAAAGCAAGCAATGGCAATACTATACGGGGGGGGGAACCTTTTTATCTCCAGCACGCGGAACTGTGTATTGGAAATTCTAAAGATATGCTCATTTTAAAATTATTTTGCGATATTGCTGTTGAACTGAATTTTATGGTTTAGGTGCGAAGAACATGATATTTAATAAAGGTAACACACAAAACGTTAAAAAAATGCCCCTTTAGATGTAATTTAAAATCTGAAACATTTCAGGTTTTTTTTTAATTATAATCAAGAAAATACTATTTATTCATGACATTCTGAGGAACTTTGAAATTTCAGGGTTAAACCTGTAATGTTCAGATAATTAAAGGATATTACAATAGTTACCAGTAGTTATCCTTGAGTCTCCCATATGGTATAGTAGCTAGGGGAGCCTACTACGGTACCGAAGGGCCCGGGTTCGAATCCCGGAGAAGACGTGGATGTTTGTAAATGTATAGTGTCGGTGTGGCATGGCGGCACTCTAAATATGCGGCGAGCCGAAAGTCCTCTCGTGTGGATTGGTGGGAGAGGAGAGGAGTGGGAGACCCCTGGACCCCCATCTTCCCGGGGGTGCTCTCCCTCAAAATTGGGGGTGGAAAATAGAAGTCTAACCTCTCTTCAGAGTAGGTTAAGTTACAGGAATAGAAAGATTTTATGTTAAATTCTAAAAGTCTGTATAGTCGCCAGAAATAGCAGATTATACCTTTTCTCAAAAGAGCTAATTGCTGCTTCTATTAAAATATATAAGAATTATAAATTATTTTTAAATCTTTGCCACTTCTGGTTACATTCACTTATTTTTATCTTTGGCTGCTGTTTGAGTTGAACTATAATTTATACTTTACAAAAGTTTCAGATTTTGCAATACGTAGGGATAATTAGATTTGGTAGTTTTGTTGCCTTGATTACAGCCTTCATGCTTGCAAAGTTTTTGAAGTTATTCAATTGAAAAATCTTGAGAGATCCAAATATTTTTTTTTTCTTTTGGTTGAAAAGAAAATTGCAAAGCTTAAAACTTCAATTACATACGGCATCCTAAAAATCAGCTAACAACTGTTGGAAAATTGTTAGTTTGTAACATTTCATTTTACTCTTCTACAATATCTTCTCTGTTAATGTGGTGCCAGATGCCAAATATGTGCTGAAACACCAAATGCGATAGCTTGTTTATATCATATCATGAATAAGTGGGCACTGTTTAATGTGTGCAAATTTGGCATCTCACACAAACTTGACAGTGTGAATATTAAACATTATATATTATATGATACATAGCTATTATTACAAGTTAGTTTTGTTCATGAAACTTTGCATATCATTAGGATTACCCCCCATGTGGTTATATTTCCTGCCAACATTTATGTTTAGTGCTAAATGATGCCCTGTTAAGAGAAAAGTATGTATTTTCTTTTAAGATGTCTTTGGAAATGGAAAGAACATATTCGATTGGCTACATCTTTTGCTGTCCACAGGGGATGTTTATATTTGTAGAATGGCTATGTTACTGTCTGTCTATGAGAACAACAGCTCCCGCCACAGTGTCTCGTGGGTGGCGGTCGCTATAGTGACAGGGTTAGTATATTTCAAATGGGGAAGAACCAGGGTTGCTTTATTGTTATTCTGTTTTTGGTGACTGTTGGCTGAGGGGAAAAGAGTTTATCATTTGTCTTCAAGACATCCCTACGAAAAATGGGTCAAAACGCGTTTCTACAGCAACAGACAGCTGCAGACTAACTGGCGAGAGCCTTTCTTATGATAGACAGACTGTACAATGACTCTGTGATTTTTCTCTTGCATTTTATGAGTAGTATTGCATCAGCACTGTTCAATTAAAATGTGTTTCAGGTTTCAGCATTGATCTAGAATTCTCAGATTGGGAGGTAGAAGTTGTCATATATGTCAATGCAAAATGTAAGAATTTAACAGAGGTTTATTACATTGCATATAATTGTCATTTATCAGAAATTCATTACATCTTATAGTAATATTTAAAATTAGCATAAAATATCAAAATGGTGTTCTGAATGCATGAGAGGCAGGACTGATATTCATTATGAATAAAGGAGCAGTAAGCTATTTTTAATCTCTGACAGCATACGTCTGAAAACTGAAAAAAATTATGCTAAATGATATATGGCAATAAGGGATTTGATCCTGATCCATAAGTTGTTAAACACAAAATTGTTATTTTGCTGGATAAAGGAAAGATGGTTATTTGCTTATTGGTTTTATACAATATTCAGAAGATGATGAATTCCTGTGTTCTATTGTGGCTGGTAATAAAGCTTGGATTTTTCATAATATACTTTAATCAAAACCATATATTGGAATTTTATATTATAATTTAATCGCTTAAGTGTCACTATATGCATTCTACCAAGTAATAAAAATGCAAAACATTAATTTTGACCACAAAATGACCTTCATTTTCTGGAACAGAGACAGAATTTTCCTTGATGCTTTTCTTCTTTTTTCTTGTAAGACCTTACTGTGATTTTGATAAATTCAAAACAAAAGAAGAACATCAAGTTCCTATTTCACAACAACATTAGGGCCCATATCGCATCTGTTATCTGCAAACAATCAAGTGCAAGGTTTTATATTGTCCTCTATTAGACTCGTGCCTAATTTTTTTCTTATCTGTAGAATCATTTTTGCTCAGTAGTGGTTCATCAATCGCTGTGAAGTGAAATGAGAAGCGGGGACATAATTCATCGCCAAGTAGGATATTTTCATGATATGAGAATACAGAAGTTATGTAATGTCATACCATATGCTCAGCTTCAGTTAGATATCCACTCTTCTTCATATTTTAAACATTTATTCGCTACACAAAACTACACACTACTAGTGACAAAAATATGTACATTAATTAATACAGAAGTTGATGTCATTTTTATTAACGGCTTCCATGAGCCTTCTCTATCCTGATCTCTCTGTGGGTCTTCCTTCTGGAAACTAAACTTTTAGTGTCTTTCAGATGGAGAGTTAGCATCCTCTATCTATCTCGTTGGTTGGCGTCACCCATACATAACAAGCTGTTTCCCAGGTTTAATGAATGTTTGTATAAAGGCAGCATTTTATTGAAAAATATTATCAAATGTAAATTTTAGTGGAATTTTAGTTCAATAAAAGTTTTTTAATATTGGTCATTTTACCTAACTAACTTTTTCAACACTTGTATACAGAGTGATTCTAAATCGTTTTTACAAATTAAAAGGGGTGATAGTACCCATTCAGATGAGCAATAATTACCATAGAACATAGGGCCGCATTCCACTCTGAGAGGCAGACGAGGAAAGTAGAAACGCATGGAGGAAGAAAAAGGAGACTATCTCCTAAGACTATCAAGAATTAACAGTATGGAAATTTATATTGAGAAGTAGCAGCATTTTGCTCTTAGTTGGTACCTGAGAAAGCCAATCAGAGCAAACAGTGTCCTTGAAAATGGCACATCATCACTTCAAGGATTACCTTGATAACACCGTCCGGAATTTTCCATGAACGCTATGGCAGAGTACACATACGAGGTATTGGCAGATACTCACCTCACATACATTGAAGCGAAAGGGAAAGGACGCAAAGCACAAATATTGTATGAACAGTGGTTTTCGACTTGTTGCATTCTAAGTCATCCAACTTTTTCCAGTATTGATCGAAAACTGTGAGAAACCTTTTTTTTTCCATCTCAAAAAGCAATGCAGAGCGTTCGCAGAATACACAACTGCCAGAAATGGAAAAGTGAGTTTTACTAGATTTGAAGCAGCTCCTTCCACAAGTACGCTAGTGGTGGTATATGAAATGGATATTTCTGAGCCAGTGGTGTGGTGTATTTTACACAAGGAATACATGCACCCCTACCACACGCAGAAATTGTAATCTTTGGACACAAATTATTATCCTTGCTGAGCAGACTTTGTGCAGTGGATGCTTGGAATGAGGAATAATGATCCACAATTTCCTGCATTAATATTATTTAATGATGAGGCAACATTTAGCAGAGAAGGCATTTTTAGTGTGCGCTATCAACACATTTGGTGTGACAGCAATCCCCACTACAGTATCCCTCATAAACATGAGCAGAAATTTTCCTTGAACGTCTGGGCACGTATCCTAGGTGATTACCTGGGAGGCCTTGCATCATGCCAGACCATTTGACCGGCGCAACATACCATATCTTCTTGGAGCAAGTGCTTCCCAGTTTAATTGCAAGCTGCACCACTCCCTATCCAGAGAGACATGTGGTTAAATTTTTCCGTCATGGTCCGTACCTTTTTGAATGCCACATATCCCACACGATGGATCGGATGTGGTGGACTTGTAGCTTGGCTTCCTCACTCGTTGGACCTGAACCCAACTGGACCTTTTTCTTCTGGGGTACATGAAATCTTGAGTGTACGAGACACTTGTGGACTCAGCTGAAGATCTTGTGGCGAGAATCGTTGTTGCTGCGGACAAAATTAATACGACGCCAGGAATCTTCGAGAGGGGGTGCCAGCCGTTTCTTCACTGATCTCAACTTTGCAACGACATACTTGGTCGGCATTTTGAACACTTTCTATGAGTTTCTCAATAAACAATAAATCCGATTGCGGAACTTTTCGTCTCGTTCATTCACTTTTCCAACACTGTTCTAAGTTCAGGTTGGAATTATTATATTCCTCTTTTCTGCCTGTCAGTGGAATGCAACCCTACGTTCTGTGGTAATTATTGCTCATATGGATGGGTACTATCACCTCTCTAAATTTGTAAAAACAATTTAGAATCATCCTGAATTTTAGTTTAATAAGTTTTTTTAATATTGGTCATTGCACCTAACTAACTTTTCCAATACTTGTATATCTAGTGTCTAGTATCCAATCGAGTATAAAATGATATTTTTCTAGTAAACATTTTAGAGTAATTGTGTATATAAGCAAATGAAACTTAAATCCATTTATAGTTAATATCAAAACAACATTTTTCAGATTTGCCATAGCAGATACTGCATTTCGTTCAATGCGAGAGGAACGTAAGGATCAATGTATACTCATTTCAGGAGAGAGTGGTGCTGGAAAAACTGAGGCATCAAAAAAGCTGTTGCAATATTTAGCTGCTGCAAGCCACCATACTCCTTCTGTTGAGAATGTAAAAGATAAACTGTTGTTGTCAAATCCAATTCTTGAGGTTGTGCTTTTAAATCTATATTTTTTAATTTTCTTAAAATATTAGCATTAATTATATAAATATTTGATATTGTAAAATATAAAATTAGGAAGCTAATATATATATATATCTGTATGAATTTTCATGAAAATTGCCCTCACTTTATACAAATATTTTGAGTAATTCTCATTTTTAATTCAGTAGAACCCTGCAAATCAACTTTCAGCAACTTGACATTCACAAAATTCATTAGTCCTCTGCATTCGAAAATGTCAGAAATCTTAATGAAGTGTTTCATGTGTTCTTATTTCCCTTCTCCAGAAAGAATGAAATTGAATGAAATTATTGTTAGAATAAGAAATAATAGTTAAAGAATGAAATTACTGTTTGGTTTAACAGTAATTTCATTCTTTGAAAAGATGGGCATTACTTGTTTCTTTGGTCTTGAGGAATTGCTTTCTCTTTTATAGCCATCCCTGACTGGATTCTTGTAGGTCAAAAAGCTTGTGTCTGTAGGCGATCACATGCTTATCATTTTAGGATAAATATAAGATCTTTCTCTCTCTCGTTGTTTGTGAAGCCTATTACCTGAAGTTGGGAAAGTACATTTATGCTGCATCACAGAATGGAAAAGAAACAAGACAAGTCACTAGGAGATCAGACTAGATTCATCAAAATAATTGAATAAAGGAGAAAATATAAATAAAATTATGATGGATTTAGGTATTGGATGGATAATATTTAAGAGTGTGAAAACAAAGAAATCTGAATATAAGTCACAATGTATAAAGATTTTGTAATGAAACTTTGAAAATAAAAAAATTTAAAAGTTATTGAATTTGAAGAAAATGAGCAAAGCCTTATTTTTATGATTAAAGCAAATAAGAACACAAGAAATGTCAATAATTGGTTATATTCCTATCCCACTGCTCCTAAAAAAACACTTCAAATTATATTAGCAATTTCAAGAAGGACGAGAGGTAGAATTTATACTGTTGGCTTGTTTGACAAGTAGAGAAAGTGGCATAGAGTATTATGACAGATGTTTATAAATTTAAGAACAGTTTTCATGAATTCATTGATAATGAGGATCCCGGTTTCTTTCATCACTAAGCTTACTATAGATGAAGGTATGAACAAAAAAAAAAATTTGGAGTGGGGGGGAATTTAAAGAATTTTTGGGGTAGTAAGGTAAATTTTCAAATCTTAGGCTGTGGTTAAATCTTAGGCTGTGGTTAAATCTTAGCTTCAAATATTTTTGAAGAAAGTTGATTTTAATTTAGGAAGTAAGTTCCAAAAGAGAAAGAAAAAATTCTAGACTTAATAAAGATTTAACAAAGGTGATTTCATGCCATGAGAAAATGTCCCCCAATGATGATATGTGAATGGTTGAAGTAAGATGAAAATGATCATCTAGAAAACAGTAAAATTGTTATTCTGGTTGGAAAAAATGTTGAACAAAGAGAGAAGAAAAAATGGGAGGTAAAGGAAAATTGTGATACTTTCTGCAAGATTGAGGGTTGTTAAAGAGGTCTGCATTGTTTCAAAGAACAACTGCAGTGGAACTTCTGCTGTTTTCCTCTATTAAATGAGGAAATGATGCAAGAAAGAAATGAAAATGAGAATTTTAAAAATATTTTTAGACATTTCTTTAAAATTAACTAATTGTATCTACATACATATAAATTGGTACTTGTGTAATTATCCTGCCAACCATGAAAGCTGACTATCATCAAACCATGGCAGTTTCCAGAGAGAAGACACATGGAGTAAGTTGCACCAGTCATTTCTGTAGCCTTCTGAAGGACACCTCTTTATTTAATAAATAATCTGTATTCAACTCACTTCATTTTTATGCTTCAGAAAAAGGCTTTTATCAATTTCTGTTATTTTGTTAGGCCCTACTGTGTTACCTGAAGCTTATTTATAACATTGAGTGCAAACGTTTCACATATAACTGTTCCAGTCAATTACTGTTTTGCTGCCTATATTCAACTGATGATATATTGTCCATTAATGTACACTTTTTTGGTGGCATGATCCCTTAATTTTTGAAATAATCCACTGCTTCCTGTTTTGTAAAAGGCAGTCCCAAATTTTAATCATCTTTGTTTTCAAAATGCAGGAAAAAGTACAGCAGTAGCAGTTAATTTTTATGCTTGTTCTTAAAAACAAAAGGTGACTTATCAAGAATCAATCAGTGTTGCATCAAACAAAAGACCAGATGTTATGTTTTTGTTGTTATAAATCCTGCTTTTTCATAATTGGCATTAAATCAAGTTGCCTGACAATAGTTTCACGGTTGACGGGATAATGTGTGAACACATAGAAATTTCTAGAATTTTCTTTGGTAGCACAGTAATTACTTTTTTTAGCTTATATATATTCTTTTACTCTTTAAGTAATATTGAAGTAGTTTAACACACAAATTAATTATAAGTTGTTATGGAATTTTAATGTATAATTTTAACAGAATGATTTGTAACAACATATTATGAGATGTTTGCTTCTTAATCTAAAACTTATGAGTTTTGGTAACTTGTCATTTGCTTAGATTATTAAGTGATGTTCGCAAGATTCTACAGTATTCTAATGACACTAGTAGTAGTTTTTTAAGCTACATATGATAGTAATTTAATTTGAAGTAAAGTATTCACTTTGAAATAATTTTTGATACTTTACTGAAACATAAATGCATTTTTAAGCCAGTTAATTGAAACAATTGGAAGTATTTTCCTATACATGAAAGCTGGTAATCAGTATTGCAACTGAAACATGGCAATTTTTATAAAACAGTAGTTGGTTATTTTCAACTAATAGGAAAATGATTGTGTGATGTTTTATTTTTTGAAAAGCACTTCTAGACACAAGATTTAAAATTTTAATATTTGTACTGTTTTATAAATATTGCACAGTATATTTTCTATGATATGTATACATGTGTATGTGCGTGGAAAAAACATTTGTAACTTATATCGAACTTTTTTTTATATTTATATACATTCTTTTATTTGTCAATGATCTTACTTATGTAGGCTTTCGGGAATGCTAAAACAAATAGGAATGATAATTCAAGTCGTTTTGGAAAGTATATGGATGTAGAATTTGATTTTTTGGTAAGTTTTAAAATTTATTTGTTTTGAATTCTGCTGTAATTAAAAAATAAGGAAGTGAACCTAACTTATACTGCTCTTTTAGGGCACTCCTTTAGGCGGTCATATTTTGAACTATTTGTTGGAGAAATCTCGAGTAGTACACCAGAATCAAGGGGAAAGAAATTTTCATATCTTTTATCAGCTTCTGGCTGGAGCTGATGAAAATTTTCTGGAGGATTTACAGTTAAGAAGAGATCCTTCTTCTTATTTTTATCTCAGTCAGGTAAGACATCCAAAAAGCAATATCATTAAAATTAGTTCTCTTTTACAGTCTTCTTGTTGAAGTTAAGTCTGTAGCAATAACCAGTATCAGTAATGAAATGCCATAAATGAATGGAATTTTCTCGTATACATCCTACAAAATTTGTTTTGGGAGTGTTGTGATTTATTCTGATTATTTTTCCATTTGCTTAATTCTTAGTATAATTTGTAGCCGCATATGGCACCATTTGGGAATGCAGTGGCCACGTTTAGCATCACATTCATTGAGTTTCTCGCAGGGCCCAAATCCAACTGTCGGTTCTTTGGAGGGAATGACTGATATTCAGGCAATACGTACCAACAAAATTGCATAAGTAGGTAATAAAACTATTCAAACTGTGCTCTGATGAAGGGTACACATGGTCTATGAAAATATATTCTGGGCAAGATAGCAGTGGAAGAAAGCAAGTTGTGGAAGTATACCCATCACCCAGATATGTGTGGTGCAGCAACAAACATGCTAACATTGAATGATCCTTTAATCTGCCACCTTTTATATCTGAAGAAGAATGAAATAAGTCTAAAAAAAGATACACTATATTTTTTCTGTATGCTTTGGTACATTTCATATAATAAGGTTAAAAAATTAATACTTTCTGAATAAGCTTGCAAAATTAAATATTCTATTGAAGTTTTTTTTTAATACTTAAATCCTTTTTGCCACTGGTAAAATAGTAAGTGTTCTATTGCTTTTAATAACTTTTTTTAATGTTGCAGTTATTGCTTGTTATTTAGTTAATGACTTTAATTCCGTTCCATTCTGGTTTCACTAATGCTTTTAAAATTCTAGTAACTTAACTTTCAGTTATTACTGTTTATGTGGCAAAATTGCACTACATTCTCCTTTGCTTTGCTTTTGGTATAAATACAGCTGTGACTTCTTCATTTGCAGAATTTTTTTGTTCCTGATGAAGAGGGGCATGTACCTGTTTGCCCTCAAAACTCTTAATATTTCTTAAAATCTGTGCCTCTGTCCCAAACACAAGGTTATTGCTTTGCCTAGTTGTATGTTTGGTATTGTTACTGAAATATAATTGGCATACATGCTGATGATGGGATGTGAAATAATACTAATAGGCAGTTAAAAAAAAAATCAAATAACAGTGTGGGGGGGGGAAACTCCAAAGTTTGAGCAGTCAATTGATAAACAAAATAAGTTGTGCTCGTACTAGCATCATCATCTGCAGTAATTTAAATTTGATAATAACATACCATGCTCCTTGAAACACTCCAAGAGCTTCAAAGGAACAAACAAGATTCCTTGAAAATTATTTAAAAAAAATTAAACAAAAACTGAAAAATAACCAACTGAAAGGTGTAATAAGCTAATGTTCTAAAACATTCAAAGTTCATAGGTACAAGTGACAGGCATAAGTCGGAGCTTGATAATAGTTATTTTGATTTCTCCATCGGCAGTTGAAATGTCCACAACTCGAACACTGCTATCCAGTCCAAGATACACGAATTATTCTACCTGATATCCATTGAAGAAGTGGGATGTTTTGTTTCTTGATCAGGACTAAGTTAACATTTGCAGCCAAATTTTCTTGAGATTTTTTTCCCTTATTTTGATGGTGTAACTCAGAGAGATATTCTCAGCTCCATTTTCTCCCAAAATTTTGCAAAACTATAGTTGTCTCATTTTCGACCAGTCAAGAATGTTTTTTGATTGTTTTAAATTTTCTTCAGGCAAGGATGTGAAAAATTTACCTATAAGGAAGTGTCCAGGTGTGAGTACAATAATATCATTTGGATCATCAGATTGTGGATACAAAGGCCTCGAATTCATACAGACCTCAACCTTTGTTATCAAGGTTGCAAATTTGGTATAAGTCAAAATTGCTGCTCCCTTTGTTTGTTAGCACCCTTGAAGTTCGTCCCACAGTCACTAAATATTTCCCTTGGTATTCCTATCCTGGCTGGTTTTTCTGTACACTGAAGAGCCAAAACATCATGACCACCTATTTAAAAATTGTGCGACTTTTGGCTTGCAAAACAGCTGCAACTCGCCTTGGCATGGATGTCACAACTTCTTGGTAGATGACTGGAGACAGTTGTACCAAATATCTAAGCAACAGTCACACAAAGTCGACGTATTCTGAAATGGTGGTGTTTGAGCTCTGAGCTGCTACTCCATGACATCCCAAATGGGCCCTATTGCGTTAAGATCTGCTAAGTTAGGTGGCCAAGACATTAATTGGAATTCATCCTTATTCATCCTCATCCTCCTCGAACCACTCCAAAACAGTTTGAGCCTTGTGACATGAGGCATTGTCCTACTGGAAGATTTCATTTCCAGTTGGGAGTTCTGAAGCACTTCCACTTGGACCTCCATTATATTGGACTATACGGTGCTTATGTGGGACAGTCTCCAATGTCCTTTTTTTATGACATGTGAACATCCAACACCTTGGCATCTACTGCTGGTTTCACCATCATTTATCCACTTTGCACAAATACAGTAGAAGTCCAGAAATCGGCAATGCTTGGGACCAGAGGTTGTGCGGATTTTAGGATTTTATGGATTTCAGGACAGAAAAGCCAAATCTTAATATTCAGACTAAAAGTGCAAAATAAATAAGGCATATTAGATGCATTTACTTAAATTATGTGCAATAATGTACATTATTTTATTATATGAATTAAATTATTATATATATATATATAAATATTATTCATTTATATTGGTGATTACAGGAATATTTTAAAGCATTAAGGACATATACGATAGAGACGTGTAAAAATAAGGGTTACTAATAAAGCATAAAATATTTCATTTTTTTTTTACTTGTTTCAAACATTTTTCTGATAGAGGTTTGTTTTAAAACTTTAGGTGCTCTAGAGTAAGTTTTTTTTTTTGTTGTTAATTCTACAGGGTCATAATCTCTTGCTCTGTGACACAGTTCTGTTCTAAATATTTTAGGTATTTTTCACCATGTTCCAAACCCTCATTAAAAGATATTTTCTCACTTCTATCAAATTCATTATCTGTGTCGGTGTTGGTGTCGGAATCGTTTTCTTGCTGTGGCGAGTTCAAAACAGAGCCAATGATTTAGTCATCGGTTATCTGATATGCCAGTGTTGGCTCATTTGAACACATCATCCATACTAAAAACCTCTTCTGGGCTAAGATTTTTTTTCTGCCATAAACACAGAATCATTATTATTCGGTAATTATGACGTCATTATTGGATAAATATTTTGTCTGTGGTATTTCATTCTCCATTCTGCAGTTTCTGGAACCTATAAATTCAATGTTTGTATTTTGAGAGGCAGTGCGGATTTCAGGTCTGTGAATTTTCGGTATTTGACTGTACTAACAAGGCAGATTGAACAATCTACCAGTCATGCAGTTTCAGAGATATTTGTTCCAAGTCTTCGAGCCATTATAATCTGCCCTCTATCGAATTCGCTTAGATCAAAGGTAACTGCAAGAACTCGGAAAGGTAACTTACTCGGAAAGGTAACTGCAAGAATGATTTCGTACCTTCTTGAGCAGCAGTTAAATATCATTCCTATTTAATGTGCCCTCCGTGTTATCCAGATGAGTTCATTGAAAAATGTAGGGATGGCCAATGTTTTGGCTCAGCAGTGTAAGCTGTTTTAATGTTTCCACACAAGCCTTAGAGGAAAGATTTTCATCGATTTCAAGATGAATTGTTCTTGTGGTAAAGCAAACAAAAATGCAAACTACTTGAAAGCCCTTTGTCTATGGCCTGCTCTGTGTTTTATCACGAATGGGCTGTCAAAATCCATCCTGACTTGAGAAAAGGCTTGTGGAGCTGTAATTCTAGATGTTGGAAGATCAGCCATTATTTGTCATAACTTGGGCAGATGTCTACAGCACATAACATAGTTTTTAATGATTTTTTTAATTTTAGATCTAGCAGTGGCAATCCAAAAATTTTGTCTTGTTACAGAAAGTAAAAGTGCTGGAAGTGCATGCAAATGTATTTCATTCTGATACCTAATGCTGAGATTAGAAATGAAATGTGTTTGAGGAATGATCATGGGATGCTTCTGATTTTCCAAACTATTTGAATTCTTTAATCATCCTCTAACATGAATAATTCCTTTTTCATTAAGGAATGTACTTAAGGATAGTAGTTGGCTGTTTGATTTAACAAATTTTTCACTCTTTAAGCTTCATACTTCATTAGAAAATTCAGAATGTTGTTACTGTCATTTCAAGTTCTTACTGTCATACAGCTCACATTATTAAGTTTTTCACTAACAAGAAATCCTGTTTTCTGAAAAGTGCACTTCAAACAATTGTTGATAAACCTTAAACAGTGAGCAAGAATACAGCACAATTTTGACCAAGATGAAAATTTGCAAAGAGAAGAATCATCACCAATTTTAGCAAAATTGGAAATAATGCATTCTCTTTTTTTCTTAGCTACTTCTTGACTGTCCAATTTAACCACTTACTGTTTCCCCTGAGGCAGACTTGTTGATTTCAAAAGTGTCTTCAGGCACCACAACACACTCATCAGGCTTAAATGGGGCCTGAATCATTAACACTGACAAAGACTTGGCATTTTGTGTTTTGCAACCTTATTCAGAATGTAGAAAAAGTAGGGAAAATAAAAAGAAGTGATTGATGGCCTAATTGGTCATGCTTTCTTCGCAGTGGGTTTCTACCAGAATCACACAGAGAGAAGCTCCCTTAAAAAAACAGCAAATAGGAATGCAATTCAAGCCTTCTTTCAGCTGGCATTGTAATGGAACTACTGCTCATTTGAAAGCATGCTTTTAGGGGATCGAATTTGTTAATTTCCAAATAGGAACCTGGTCTCCATATCCAGGAGAGGAGAAAATAAAAGAATTTTTTTCTCTTGGATATGGACATAGTATTAAACATCCAAGAATGTGACAAGTAGGCAGTTTTTTAAATGGATCTTGGTGGAAAAAACATTTAGAAAAGTAGGAAAAAACATTTCTAAGGCCAGTTTCAGACAAAAAAAGTTACTCTTTGAAGGAGAGAAAAAAGCAAAAAGTTTTGCAAGATGGCGAAATAGTTAATATAATAACTAATATCTCTATTTGTTCATCCAATACAGATTCCGGATAATAATTCTGTAAACAGGAAGGTCCATCGAACCACTGATTGCAGTCAGTGAATTCATTAAGCTGTAAGCTTTAGTACCATAATCAGCAGAATTATTTTTTCTCTGAATATGATTCTATTTCACCTCAGGAATGATGGTTTGATTTTTGACACTCTATTGACTGTGAAAGGAAGCCATCTCTGTGATTCAGAGGCACTCCAGAATAAGGTGATAATAGAATCTGACCATGCAGAACAGTTACTAGCAGAAACATTCAAACAGTTCATCACTGCCTTTAGCATATTTGCTAACAATAATGCAGCACATAATTCTAGTCTAGGTAAGATCATACTTGAAGTGGTGCAGCTCTTGGTTTTGCACATATCAATCACTTAAATTTCTTCTTCATAAATTAGTAATTTTGTTTAATTGATTCACCCAAAACAAATGACATGGGAACATCCTCATTTCTTGCATTTTGCCACTGTGCTTCTGGTTTTTGGTTTTGCAAGTGATTTATTCCGAACTGTCTGTGTGGTGAATTTTAAACGTATTTTTTATTAGTCCAAAGGGATTTAGTCCCGAAGGACTATTACTTTCGTTTGGGCGTTTTGCGTTGTTTTGCAAGAAACGGCGTATGGCTTTTCAATTTAGTGCTTATGTTTCTTTGTTGGTTATTATTATTATTTTTTTTTTTTGACGTAGCTTTCTCTTCAAAAATCGTCTGCATGCGTTGCACGGGAAAATAAAAAGGAATTTTAATTACAGTTCTAAATAAATAGCCAAATAAATGTGAAATTCGTAACAATATTCTGTAAAATTTTAATGAATTTTTCATTAACAAACTCAAAGATTTCAAAGCCAGCAATACCAACGTCGTACAGAAAAACATTTTTATCTCCAGCACGTGAGAGCGTGTACCGAAATTTCTAAAGATATGCACAATTTAAAATTATTTTGCGATATTGCTGTTGAACTGAATTTTATGGTTTAAGTGCAAAGAACATGGTATTTAACAAATAAAGGTAACACACAAAATGTTAAATAAACTCCCCTTTGGATGTAATTAAAATCTGAAACCTTTCAGATTTTTTTTTTTAAAGTTTTTTTTGCATTATTACCACCATTTGTTGCTGCTGTGAGTGTACAGTTGGATTAGGTTTTGAACTGTTTTTTACTTTGTAATTATTCATGTCATATATATGTGTTTAAAATATGCTCAAAATAAGTAACATTAAGAGAATAATATAGAGCAGTGGTTTTCAACCTTTTGATTAGCACATACTATCTGAACAAAAGTTGAAAAATTTTGCTACCACCACTATATTTTACAATGATTATTTTTCAATTTCCCAAAAGAAATATTTAAAATATATATAAATTTTATCATTTGCACAACCTGTTGGCTATTTGTATTAAATATGCACATGTAAAAAATATTAAAAATTGGTTACCATTTTAGTTATCAAAATTTAAGTTATACTACTTTAATTCTAAAATTTAGTGCAAAATTAGGGCCTATTTAAAGAGAGAGAAATTTCTTTGGTCTTATCTCACTTAGTTTTAACTGTAATTTAGGATCAGTTTTAATTTTGTTCTGTATTTATTTTTCAAATATAACATGGAATAAAATTCCTGTTCACACAAATAGGTTATGCAAAAAGACAAACATTTAACTTTATTTGAAATCCTAAATGTAATTCATTTAACTTTACAGCAATATCAGCTAAATATACGACACATGGCAACCTAAATAAACATTTTTGCAATTCAAATTTTGAATCACAGATAAAAATTTAAAAAAAAGTTTAAAAATATGATTTAAAATATTGCCTTTAGATAACCACCTTACTTTGAGATGTAACAAAAGCATTCCATCTTCACTGCCCATCTCTTGGCCTAAAATGTTAAATTTTCTTGAATTTAAATCTCAACTTTTAATAAAATTAACAACTTTCACTGCTTGATTAAAAACAATTTTCAGGTTTTTGGGGATTATTTTGGCCACTAAAGCTTGATGATGAATGGAGCAGTGAGTAAATTTAGTTTCAGGTGCGACCTTTCTTTATTTGAGAAATAACATTTTAATATTTTCCTGTTAAAGCCCGAGCTCCGTCACTGCCTATGGCATTGCACTTATTCCAAGGAATATCATTTTCATACATAAAATTGTCTATTTTAAAAATATCATTTTCAGTTGCTCTGTCAGGAAGAGATTTACAAAATAAATACTCTCCTGCAATTCGCTTATCTTCTTTGAAACGTATGTAAACTAATAATTGAACAAAGTTTGTTATCATAAAAGTGAAGCAACAGCCTGTGTTAGGCGTAGATTTTTTAGCATAGAAGCTCTATCGATTTTTAAAGCGAACAAAGTCCCTCTTCATCAAAAGCAAAGAAATCTGCAACTAAAAGAAAACAGGTTACGGACGTATTTATACCCTAAGGAAGTAGTACCTAAGTTCATTATATCAGTACTTTTATCTAATTGCAATATGAAATATTCACTGTGTTTTATCTTTTGAATAGCTGTCTCTTTTATGGAATTTGCCATTTCATGAATTCATTGACTTATTGTATCATTTGATCATTTAATAACGGAATTTAAGTTCATTAGCAGCTTTTTGGTTGAATACTGTTGAAACGATATCTTTAGCTGCTTGTAAAATAAGGTTTTCTCCAATAGTGTGAGCCTGCCTAGTCTTGACAATTCCTAGGCTTATTAGGTGTCTAGCTTTCAAAGCTTTTTCACTTGATGTAACAAAACCTTTTATTACTTGCTTTCTATTGTTGAAGTCCAGTAATTTTCTTTTAAAATATTCTTCAGATTTATAATTTAAATTGGCATGCTTAGATTCAAGATGTCTTAAGAAACGATGGTTTCATACTTTGATTAGATAACAGTTCACTGCAAACAACACATTGAGGTTGAGGGTCTGTTTCATCTCTATTCCAAGTAAACCCAAGTAATAAATAAATGCACCATATATTATGAGTTCTTAAAAAAGAAATGACGATATTCTCAAACCGTGATAAAGCAACAACAAGACAAAATACCTGCTGTTAGAGACAGCAAATCAACATAAAATAATGATTCTAATTGAAAATAAAGCAGTACGAGTCCAGAAATGATGGCGATATAAAGTGCAGACATACTTTTAAATCGATCAATTCTAAAAGAATTATGAGATACTATTATTTTTTTATAGGAACTTATTTTTATTTCCTATTAAATACAACATCCATTTCTATTACTCCTTTTAAAAGCATCATTTGTAACACATTTTGTTATGTCTATAGCTAAAAGAAAATTTGTGAAAATAAAAATGGAATATTTTGTTAAAGTGTGTGAGCGGCTATTGACTTTAGGCTTTAGGGTATTTATTTTTTGAATTTATTTTTTGAATTTCTTTCTGTACAACCTATTTTTGTCTTGCATACCAGCAGTGGGTTACAGTCGAAAGCATTGTGGTGAAAAACACAGATGAAAGCACGGAGAAAGTAATGCAAGATGAAAACGTCGTGGTACAAAACATCATGCGAGAAAATAAAGCAAAGAGAAAACATTGCAGCTCTAAAACACAGTGTTTGGAAATAAAGTGTTTCAAAAGCTTTGCAGTTTAAAAATATAATGGTAAAAAATAAAGTACCTACAAATCCTCACACAAGCATTTTTCAAATCCCATAGTGACATATTATAACCGACTTTCATCATAACTAACAAATCGACATCCAAAAAAATTGATTGCATGCTATACATATTTTCATGTATAGCGTTAATGTTCATGCTACTTTAATAATAAACAGAAATAAAACAAAATATAATTTTCACTAAAATAATATCAGATTAACATATGTGAAAGAAAATAATTTGGTAATTAAGTAAGCAATTTTTATAGAGGTAGCCTTGTGCAGTTATTTATCTTCTTTTTTCTAAGCATTTTTAGACTGTATTTTTCATAAAAATTATCTATAAAACTTTATAAAAATAGGTTAATTTATTACTGACCTTTGTTTATTTAACTATATAAATTTTAAATTCTATTATGTTGTGTAAGTTGTGTTAATTTTCTACTCATTTTCAATTTTTAAATGCTTAAGTTTCCTTCTTATTTTTTCAGCAAAAATTTAATAGTTCATTCAATAATATGAAATATTTAAGTAAAAGAATCCCTCTTTCCTTCTTGCACTCCCAAATCATTATGCGAACATACACTTGCAACTTTTAAAACCTGAAAAAGCATGTGTTCGATGTTATCGTCATGTGATGATTTGCAGGTACTTTATTTTTTACCATGATATTTTCGACAATTATGTTTTTAAACTGCGAAATTTTTTAACCCCTTTATTTTTTACCACAATGTTTTAGAATTGCGTTGGTTTCTCTTTGCTTTCTTTTCTCCACGATGTTTTGTATCACGACGTTTTCGCCTTGCGTTGTTTCTCTGCAACGTTTCTGTCAGCGGTGTTTTTGCCAGAAATCCACCAGTGGTACACTTACCACTGGTTGAGAATTGCTGTTATAGAGTATTGAGAACAATTGGATTTTTTTCCCCTTTTGTCTAATGTTGCTTGACCACGTAACCCTGTGGTCTCAGACTCAAACTGCATGTGGGCCGAATGCCTGATGTGAAATCAGTTGATAGGCCCGAATGTTTTTTTCCCAATAAAATGAAAATTTTTTATTAACAAAATAAAAGTGTTTCAATAAGTTTTAAATGTCTCTTACGAAATATTTATCAAAAATATGCAAATAAGAATAATATCCAAAGAAAAAGAATTCAGATTTATATTTATTTTCTAAAATATCTAAAGTTCTCTAACCTCCTAATCTCCCAATATCTAAACATCCAAGACATTTTTATGTCACATTTTTAACACAAACATATTGACAGCTAATGTTACATTTTCAGATTCATATTCATTTCAAATAATTCCAACATGTTTAATTAATCATTAAATAACTTAATTTAATTTAAACTAAAAATAAACAAATTAGAAAATTTTCAGAATTTTAAGGGAAAACTTTAACCTTCTTGCTAATTTTTTAAAGATGCTAACTCTTCTTTCACATATACACACTTTATTATCACATCTTCTATAATTATGCCAACTTTGAGCGAAATTGACAAATCCAAGGTAATATGCTCCCTCTGTTAGATAAAAATTGGGTACTTACAGGAAATCCTGTTGACCACAAGAGACAGCACAAAACCCTCAAACCACATTCCCTTTTGAATCGGCACTCGCTTCGCACAACCTTTAACATTTCAACACCGTTGCTTCTCAGTTTTTAAATTAAGCACCATGTCATGGCTATTAACACATTTTTTTTAGGCCTGTAAGATTCCATAACTGGAAATATTCAGCAGCATGCTCTTCTGTAGCAGGCAGGTCCCAAATTCCAATCATCCCCCCCCCGAAAATGCATGACAGAGGGAAAAAAAGGAGACTTTATTCAAGAATAATAACTAACACATGTAATCAAGGTTACACCAAACTTAACATGTTTGAAGAAGACTTTTCCATTTTTGGTGAAAAATCATGTAGTTTGGCATCTTTTCTTTAATAGGCAAAAATGGTTGATGGGTTTTTACGCAAGTACCAAAAATTATAATTTATAGTAGTAATGTGCAAGTTGAATGTTTGAGTTCAGTTGTTACTAAGTTGATATTCAGTAACATAGAAATATATTTCAAGAAAACTTTTAAATTTGTAATATATTTCTTCTTTCCCCTTTTTTTAGTATTTTAAGAATAAAACATATATTTGCAAAACATCTGCTATATTCTTAATTATAATTTTACATTAATGTACATGGAAATACATATATTTCTTTATTAGCAGAGGTCTAAACATTGAAATTGTTGGTTTAAAGATTAAAAATAATTTTTTTCAGGGTTTTAATTCAAAAGTGAGAACAATTGATGATGCAGATCAATTCATGGTGGTTAAAAAAGCATTGGATGTTACAGATTTCACTGTTGAAGAACAAGATGTATGTTTTCCTCCTCTCTTATAAAGCATCTGTAATAAGATAAGGAAAAATATACAAAATGACTTTTATTTAAATTTTAGGCAGTATTTGCAATTGTAGCTTCTGTTCTACACTTGGGTAATGTCGGCTTTCTTGAAGAAGAGGGTCAAGCAGTTTTAGTGCATGAGAAACCAATTCAAGCAATATCTAAGGTATGTTATGTTTCAGCATTGTTGCATGCATACAGGTTCATAATTCATTGAACCCACAAGTCAATAAAATGTTAATAAAATTTATTCTTATCCCAAGAAGTAAAACAAAATGCTGAAATTTTCTCCGAGATATTCATACAATATCACGATATCTCACAGTAGTTATATATTAAACTTCTAGAATATAAACAGAAGTCAAATTGAAAATACATAGAAAGCTATTCCGATCTCACCACGAATTGGCTACAGTCAATAACAGCACTAAGTAAACAACTACAGTTTGCATAAGAACAACTGGGCTGAGATGTTTTAATCCGGCATTTATAAGCTTTTTAAGTCTGCACGAAATCGTTCTGGTATTTTCTTGGTTTTTCTGGATAGCATAAACAATTACGAGATATCTATTTATTAAATGCTAAATGCACATACTCCTGTATTGTAACTTTTCCAGCATAGCTTTGTCTTCAAATAAGTCTTGTACTGCATTGCACGAGAATATAAAACAATTTTAATTACAATTTTACTAAAAATAGCTAAATAAATACAAAATCCATAGCATTATATATATATATAAAGTGATATTTTAATGTGCCCTTCTTGAAAGCAATGCAATGATAGAAGAAACCGGTACTTTTAACATCTGGTAGTCGTAAAGGCTGAGTGTAGATGCATGAAGACGATGCTCACAAAACTGAATTCAAAGACCGTCATATTTCGTTTATTATGATACATATATTGATATATTATTTTTATTTACTATAATGTATATTAACATATTATTTTTATTTGTTATAATGTATATTAACATATTATTTTTATTTATTATAATGTATATTAACATATTATTTTTATTTATTATAATATATATATATATATTGATATATTTATTTTTCTGCACATCAAATAATTTTTTTGTAGACAAGATATTTCTAGATCATAGTTAATTACAATAATTTTTATGTACACAGGTTAAAAACAATACTACATCATCTTAGGTAAAGAATAAAGGAGGACAATTAAGCATACAGCACAAAGATATTTTTCACAGCAGGAGAAGTTAGGGAAAACGTGATGTAATTGCTTGCGAAGTAGTATTTATACTAGGCACATGCATATGTATGGCTAACCTGCGATTGGTTAATTTTAGGTTTTAGTTCTCTTTGCAAGCAGCATTATGCAAGTGTCATATGATTTTGGAAAGATATCAACTTGGGAGAAAAGATGAACTTAGGGGAAAAACATAAAATTTAGAATACTCAGTTTGCCAATTATTTCGTAGTGTAGCCATTGTATTTTATTATATCTTACACACACACACATGTATATATTATAAAATAGTTTTATTTTTGAAAACCTTTGAACTAAAAAAATTATCTGTAGGTATGTTTGTAACTTGACATATTTTTAGAAATGCTGAAGGGTATTTTATGTATCAGATATTTCAAGAAAAGATAGGAAAAGTTCATTAAAATTCAAACATTTTCTTCTTAAATTTATAGTTATTTGAATAAGTGTTAAATTTTAGATTGTTATTAGTGTATAAATGCGCTATCATTATGTGAAATAATTAAATTTTATTTTTCTGTACCTAGTGTCTGTACTGATTATTAATCTGGCATCGTTTTTCTTCCTGTGTATACAGCAATCTGTTTCACTTGAAAAATGTTAGATAATTATGCTACCTTGGCATAATACAGTATTACTATTACACATACAAGACGAAACAGACATGAGCTTATATATACCTGAGCTGACACATAAATACCTTTTGGTGACGTACTGCTTAGCCGCATGAATATTTACTTTTTTTGCAACATTTTGGTAGGGCTGTAGATAACCAGAAAGTATCATTATTTACAATACAGAAACTAAACTTCATTCATTTCTTGTATAACACTTTAAAACATTTTTCAATATCCAAATTTTTAGTTCTGTTTTTCTTTTTTAGTCCAAAGAGGCAATTTGCCCTGAAGGGCTATTAATTTCGTTTTGGCATTTTGCATTGAAAACTATAAACAGCGAATCACTTTTCAAATTGTTGCCACAAAATATTTGAGCCCTGTATTATATTTAAAGAAATTAAATAATGAAGAATTTGCATGAATGGATGTATGTTTCTCGCATTGTAATTAAACAACGGTACCTAGAGCCATCAAAATTTGAATGACATAATCTTGTATAGAATGTGAGCACATAGTAGCCCTAATTTGAATTGGAAATTTGTTTTATTATCGATTTCGTATCTTGTAATACTTTAATGAATTTTTGATTAACAAACTTTATGATTTCAAAGGGAGCAATGGCAACATTGTATGAGGGGGGAGGAAAAAAACATTTTTATCTGCAACGCACGAGACTCTGTATCGGAAATTCTAAAGATATGCTCATTTTAAAATTATTTTGCAATATTGCTGTTAAACTGAATTTTATGGTTTGAGTATGTAGAACATGATATTTAATAAATAAAGGTAACACACAAAATATAAAAGTCCCTTTGAATGTAATTTAAAACTGAAAACCTTTCATATTTTTTTCTTTTTTTAATTTTATCGTTTATTTATTTATTTGGACTGACTTTTAATCCGTGCTGTGAAAAAATTATTTTAATTTAGAATAATGTTAAACAACACATATTTAAAAATCCAAAAGACCAAATTTATTAATTTTAACATTGCTGGGTACTGAATATTTATGTTATTAAAAAAAGCAATTATTAAGTTATTAAGCAAACACTAACTTTATGATACTGAAAATTGGTTCGTCTTATTTTTTTTTTTTAAGTAATACAGGAATTTTTAACAGATTTCTGCACATATCCAAAAGAAGAGCTTAGATTGTATAATTAACCATCTGAATCAAATTAAGGCAAATTGAAGCAGCAAGGCAAATTAAAAAATTATGAAACAACGTAACTAAAAACATTTTCCTCTTTAATTATGGGAATCATACATTTCTTCTTTTGTTTGCTCTTTATGCTTTTCTTTAAATTACTGTTATGCAAATGATATATTTTAAAATTTTTTAAAATAAGGATTTTACTTCATGAAATGAAAATGTATCTTTTGAAAGAAGTTTCAGTATTGTGTAATTTTGATATGAATTTTGTTATTTTAGCTGCTTGGATGTTCATCAGCAGTACTGAAAGATGCTCTTGTTAATAAGACAATCGAAGCTAATAAAGTATTAGTAAGTTGTCGATTTTCACTTTAACAACTTATAAAATAAAAAAAGCCTATTCTATTTCATATATATATATATATATATATGTGTAATAAAAAAAATTTAGAAGTACTGATGTAAGAACAGTGGGATTTAGAAATTCAGAAATACTGATGGCGAACCACGTACATAGCATATTGAAGGGGAAGAATTCTGATTGCATAGAATGCTAAAATGCTGAATTCGTAATGTCTAAGAAACTTGTCAGTTGCGGTGGATTGAATTCCATTTTTAATTAAATTGACATTTGTGGCCTCAATTCACTTGGCACTGTAAGCATACCTATTCAAGAATATTTACAATTTCAATTAATTCCATTGTGATAAGAAGAGGGCACACTGAAATAGCATCATTGCAGGAAGGTAAGCAGAAGTGTGCAATTATTCAATATGAAGGACTCATAATGAGAAAGGTTTTTGTTTAGGTTAGAAAAGTTTTAGTTCTCAAATTATTGAGTTCAAGTTCTAAATGAGCTATGTCTTTGACATTATGCAAGCCATCTGACACTAATTAATCTAGAAATGGCACAGCTCAAAAAAAGGTTATTATTTTTAGAATAGAGAGGAAATACTCAAATTAAAAATGAAGAATTAAGAGGCTATATATATATATGAATAAATTCGAAGTAATAAACAGTTCAAAACTTATTCCAATTACTCACTGATAGCAGCAAAAAGTAGTGGTAATAATGCAAAATAAAATAAAATGAAAAGTACATTTAAAAGTCATCCCTTATTCAGTTCGAAATAAACCATATACAAAAACCAAAAATAGAAGTACAGTGGCAAACTGCAAGAAATGGGGGAAAAATATGCCAGAATGAATATGAAATTTACATCTTTTGCTGCATCATCATCAGGAAGTTGGTGCAAGGAAAGAAGTAAATAAAACTGCCTATCACTGACCCGGCAAAGACACAAATTAAAATTTTAAATTTAAATAATCTTAGAAAAATGGTCAAAGTAATTTGTATCTTTATCAATCTAGCTAATACAGGCTGAAGTAAGCATTGCTAAAAAATGTAAAATTATAGCATCAAAAACAAATTCAAAAATTGCAAAAAATAGTTCAGTAGATCAAGTCCAAAAACATAACTTGAAAAAATAATAATTTAGTACGTGGAAAAAATAAAACCATATACACATTTTTTAATCCAAAATTGGAAAAAACAAACAAGAAAATGTAAAGAAAGAATCTCTCCAATTCTTCCCATTTCAGAATCTGCAAATAGTAGGAACAGTAATTTATACTCTCCTTATTTCAAATATTGCAACCTTAGACATCCTTAGGACGGTACTGCAACAAACTTCATTATTGAATAGGAAAATAACCACTGCAACATTGAGCAAGAATATCAACTGTAAGTAAAATTTAAAATTAATTTTGGCCCATGTAAAAATTAAAATGTTTCTGTAACATATTTAAAATATATGTTTATATTCAGTAAGTTTTAGGAATATTTAGTAACTCTTTATACTTATTTTATGTTTAATATAATTGTTCCGTAGTAAACTACATTTCTCTTGTCGTCAGGGAATTTCTTTCAGATTTTTTAGATTTAAGTTCAAATATTATATTATTTTTTTTTATTTGGCGTAGAGGTTTTATTTAAAAATATGAGAGAGGAAATGCAATCAAATTCCTATAATTAATAATTTTATGAAAAGCATTTCATTCCTCTTGAAAAGTTAGGATCTTTTTAGGAGATCAGCAATAATTAATTTTACTTTTTTCATGATTTCTATTTTTCTTTAATATTAGTGTTTTTATTAATTAAATTTCAATATATTTCCTGCATTTTGCTTTCCACAGTTTAACAATATTTATTAAGATTTAACTTTTAAAAATCTCCCATTACATTAGTATTTATGCTTTGTTATTTAGGAGGTAATAAAAATTAATATTAATAATCAAAAATTTATATTTCTAATCTTAGCAGCATTATCAGAGGATTTTAAGTCCATTTTTACCTTAATTATTTAATATAGTGTAATATGTGAAATATTTAATTGCTGTTATGTGTTGATAGACCAATAACTTTGATAATTGCTAATTTGCATAAACTTCTAAATGAGCTTGTTTATGAAGGAAATTTTTTAACTAAGTCATATATTAAATTGCAAAAGTAAGTCTATGCATACTAAGATTTTTGATACAATTCCGTTATTGAGACCTATGAAACCACACAAAAATGTATGCACAAAGTCAATATAGCAAATGTGCCCATTAACGACACATAAGTTAATTCTATATTTTTAAGTTGCCATTGAAATACTGGTTTAATTTTTTAATCCTTTTTTGATAATGCTGTGGTTCTAATAATTTGAAAATCGCTGAAGGACAGAATTTTTTCAAAGAAAAAGCGTCATTCATGACAGAAAAGTTTGTTCAAAGAGCCGTTTTGTTCACAAAATTGTGTTTTATCGTTAACAGCGAAATGCACTGTGGGAAAGAATCTTGTAATATGGAGAAAGAGTTAAGAACTCAGAATTCATTGTTTCCATTTAATTTCAATTATCTTTAGCTGGACTGTAAAAATATAATAATAATAGATTGTTAAAAAGGTAACATGTAACTTTCATCTAAATTAAAATAATATTGGTAGTTATTTATTTTTATTTTTAGTTATTTATTGTTATGTGTCCTTTCTTGCGGTAGGTTTACCATAATTATTTTTGGCAGTATTAGCCTCAACAACAGTTTGGCTTTTTTTTTTATGGTCCCCAATAATAGAGTTGTTTTAAATATATTTATAATCACTGAATTTCCACAAAAAGCTCGGCTTTCAGGAGCTAGATGGCAACCCTAGACACTTTAAATGAACTTATACTCTGAAAATTAGTTTTCTGCATAAGTCATTTGCTGATGGTGTTGTGGAATTTTACTTATTTAATTCTGAAGTTAAATTAGTGTTCATGGAGCCCCATGAACACTAACAAGCGAATAATCGCGTAAGTGTGAGAATAAACACGAAAGACTTAAGAAGGGTGAACTACCCTTTATTTATCAGAATAAATACAATCAACTCCTACCTGGAGTATACACAAAGCCTCCACTTGGGCTTGAACTTAAATAATTATGAAACTAAACTAAACTAATCTTAAGCTATCTGAAAGATATAGCCAAAGCTATCAGAATTCTAAGTAGTTGGCCCCTAAATACTAATTAAATGGAAGCCAAGCAAGGCCTTAAAGTATGGTCGAGCGTAGTAGCCAAGAGAGAATGTAGCCAAATGGCAAACGCACGCTACTCGGAAAAATCAGACTGTCTCTCTCGAAGTCGGTGAAACATCGACTTAAATAGTACTCTTATTCATTTGCGTTTCTGAAATTACATTCTGGTAGGAAATTGTAAGCTGAAATTAGAATGACTAGGAAAGAGGCATAACTTAAAATAACTGTTAATAAACTTAAGATAAACCTTACATCTTTCTGTACCAGAATTTAACTACTGGAAGAATAAGGTCTCAAAACAACTTTGTTTAAGAGTCTAAATGCTACAAAACTCTTTTTAATCAAAGCTTTAAACTTACAGCAATAGTGCTTTCTTGAATTCACCATTAAAACTTTTCCTGTTTAGGGCCAACTTTACACAATATCTAAAGCTGTACTAAAACTAAGAATTTTACATTCACAAGTTTTTTACAAATTAACTGGGACGAACATCTTCTCTGTTGAACAGGTTCTCATTCTTGATGCTTCCACTCCTCTGGAAGGAAATTGTTAGTCAAATTTTTCACAAGCCATTTTATTTTGCTACCATTATCCTATTATTGAAATTATTTTTTGCCCTCAAACACTTTCATTCACACCAAACTTTATATCTTCTCTTCCCTCCCCCCCAACGTTCCAGAATTTGTTTTGTGAAACGAGCTTTTTATTGTTGTATTTCTGCAAAGATGCACTACCAACTATCCAACAGTTATGATTTGTTAGAAACTAGACATTCCAGACCTGAGAAGATTCCTTAAACACAAAGCTAGTTCTAATGCACTAACATAGAAAATTAATTTAAAATCTTAAGTGAAGCCTGGAGAGCCTAACTATAAACACATTCAATCTATACTTTCATTCAATTCAATCTATACTTTCATTTATTCTTATACATGGTATTTAGAGTCATGCGTGACAAAAACTTACGTTTGTACAAGTTTTAACTTTTACAATAGTTTAAAAGCTGACATTAGCATTTCTACATTCAATCGAACATTTTAACATACAATATTTTAAAATTCATTTTACATCATTCGTTATAGTTGCTGTACAAAATTTACAAAGATTTGATACAATCTTTCTTTAAGTTAACACACTTTAAGTCTTTCGACTAAACATACTCACAAATTAGTTTCTTGTAACTTGAGAATTCTCAAAAGAAAGGTGTTTACAAAATAAATTCTTGCCAACTTACAAATTGAAAAATCTTTTCTGTTTAACAGATAGTTACAACTGCATTCTCGAAAATTTGCAAATTCAATTTCTTGCTTTAAACAGTATTTGGCAACTTTAAACACATGACATAAATTGAACTTTCAATACAAAATAGAAAACAAAGAAAATTCTCACTTATCTTTTTTGGTTTCTATACTCCTCCATTCTTTTGTCGCAAAATTCTTGCCAAGTGGGATATCTTAAACCTTGAATTCTCAATCTCCTCGGGCAGCTAGTATTCACTTTCGGCCCTTCCTTTCGCTTTGTTCCTTGGGCATTGAATCGACCTTCTTTTCTCGTTGGCTGAA